>JAQQSY010006860.1:0-10805 GCA_028646535.1 Procyon lotor
AAAAAAAAAGTAGTTGAGTTTCATTCTTTTTCATGTAGCTATCGAGTTTCCCAAATATTTATTAAAAAGACTTTTTTTGCCCTCCTTTCCAATTTTAATGCCTTTTATTTCTTTTTCTTGCCTTATTATTATGGCAAGAACTTCTACAGTTGGGTTTTAACATTTTTCTGTATTCTTCTGCAATACTTTTAAATTTATGAAATGCAAAAAACTGAAATTCACATGCCGTGAGATAATATTCATAAGGAGCTTTAATCAGGAATATGGTAACTTTTTGTGTATATTGTATCATGGAAGTTTATGATGCCCACATATGATATGATCTCCCACTATCATGGAAATATGAAGATGCTAAAACTTGACGAGGTTAAGTAATTTTTCCCACAGATAGAAAGTGATGAAACAGGATTTGAACCCAGGTAGTTTGCCTCTAGAGGCACACTTGTTACTGTTGCGTGCACATTACCTCCCTCTCTTTGACTTTCATAATTCCCTCCTACATAAAACAAAGGTTTATCTGCATATCTCAGGCCCTGTGGTATGTTAGAGTCTGGGAATATAAAGATTAACAAGATCCCTATTTTTTGTGAGTTCATAGAACCTGATCTTAGTATTTATTCCTCTTGTGTTCTTTGGCAGTTTTTCTACATTATGTTCTTTGAATGTAGGCCTTCACCAAGGACCAGGAGATGATCCTTTTGCTTTTCTTGTTCTGCATTCTCTTCTTCAAAAGCCTTAGGGCCTCCATCTTTGGTGCCTGTGGCTCTTGGATTTCCATTTCTGGGCCTGACTTCATGCCTGAGGTCCTGCTCGGTGCATTTCACGCGTATTCACAGTGGTCCTGCTGATATCTCTGACTCCTGGTGCCCTTTCTGATCTAGTGTCCAGGCTAAAAAGCTCTGCCCTGTGATGCTGCAAAGTCTTACTTGTCCTGCCTCTATAATCTTTCATGTCTGCGAGAGATTTGTCCCTATTTCAGAAAGAGTTGAGAGTTTATAATGGCTATCGCATTTATCTTAGCATTTATTATCTCCAGTAAACTACATACCTAACTCAGATATTTATTACTCTCATGAACGTGTTACCATTCAGCATCTGTTTTCCTGCAGAGCAAGCAAGTGAAGAGGTCCTTGAGGCAACTTCTGTTTTTCAGACATCTTATTTCTTCCTCGGGGAAATTCTTCTCTCCTGGGGTTAATCTCAAAGGAGCACCTGCAGATTCCTGTCCATAGGGAATAAATCCATTCGTGTCAAAAGATGATGGTGGCAACTCTAAAATCAGCCACCAGTTGTCCAAGACCTGGAGGCCATTTGTGTTTTCATGAAATGGGTGCATCTCTGACACTCAATAACGTATGTTCATATATCTGACGAACATTTTGGAAATGTTAGCTTCTGTTCGGGGAGTTTTAAAAATCATTTTCCTCAAAAGCGTTTACCTATTTCTTGTTAATTTTATCCCTGGACATTTTATCCTTTTGTCGCCATTGTGAATGAGGTTTTCCCTTCCAATAAATATATAATCGAAGTGGTTGTTGTTTGTATGTAGGAGACTGTTAGTTACTATACATGAATTTTGTATCTTGTTACAATTTGGAATTCCTCTTAACTGCAGTAGTTTTCTGTTGATTATCATGGCTTTTCCAGGTATACAGTCGTATCATCTACAAATAATTTTACATTGTCTTTACCGGATTTCATACCACTGATTTCTTGATTTCTTTCTTCCTTTCTTCCTCTTTATTTCTTCCTTTCCTTTCCTTTCCTTTTCCTTTTCCTTTTCCTTTTCCTTTTCCTTTCCTCTTTTCTCTTCTCTTCTCTTCTCTTCTCTTTTCTTTTCTTTTCTCTTTTCTTTCTTTCCCTTAATGCTTCTAGTAATAAATTGTTGCAGTATTTGTGGAAATGCTTGTCTTATTCAGGATTTTACAGATAATGCTTCTAGTGTTTCTGTAGTAAATACCATGCAGGACTTTGGGCGCGCACACACACACACACACACACACACACGTAAGTATGTTTGTACTTGCTTTTAAAATCATGTCTAAGAAGCATCCATTCAGTCTATTTTGCTGAATGTTTCCAACCAGAATGGTTGGGTATTTTGTCAAAAAGAATTGCATGTCACATGTAAATAAAAATAATTTTACTTCTTCCTTTCCAATTTTTATGCCTTTTATATCTTTTCTTGCCTTATTGTTCTGGCAAGAACTCTACAATAGGCTTTTAACATTATTTGTATATTCTTCTACTTTATTTTTACTTTTGTTTAAAAAAAATAACTTTTTAGTGCCTATGGAAATGATCCTATGGTTTTTCTCCTTAAATATATTATGATAAAAAAATCTTATGATAATGATATTAATTGGCTTCTTCATATTGAACAAACCTGGTTGTTATGTGCTATTCTTTTGTTGAGCTGCCAAATTCTGTTAAGATCTTATTTAAGGACTTTTTTGCAATGATATACATAAGATTGGCCTATAGTTTTATTTTTTGTGCAATATTTCTTAGGTTTTGATATTAATTAAGGTTGTACTCCTTTTATAAAAGGAATTAAATTTCTTTCCTTTCTGTCTGCTCTGGAATAATTTACACAGTATAGGAATGATTTGTTTTAGAAAGGCGTGTTGGAACTCTATGAAACTGTTGTGACCTCATGTTTTGACCTCCTTTTTACAGCTTTCTCAATTTTGTCTCTGAAAAATCAGTCTGTTTAGACCTTTTTCTTTTGGGGGTGGTCACTTTAGCAAATTACTGTTTTTTTAAGAAAATTATCCATTATCAAGAACCTAAGTGTACAGAATTATGCAGAATACTCTATCATGTGCTTTGGGGGTAAGTTGTTAACACATATGTTCTGCATATATATCCACATCTGTATTTTCTGTAGACTTCAGTGACAGTGAATTTTATTTTTTTAGTGAAAAAGTCCAATTAGAGGACTGACTAGATGCTGTAGCATGTATTCAAACACATTCTGTATCCAATCAGTACATTTTTTCCATGTAAAAATTTTGAATCTGCCCCAGTTCTCTGTGAAATTTTAATCTTGGCAGCTATTGTAAGATCCTCCCTGTGTCCACACAGACAGGTGCTTAGTTTCTTATCTTGATTGTTTTTGGAAATGTTACTCGGTGGCTTTAGAATAACTGTCTTCAAAAAAAAAAAAAGAGAGAGAGAAATAACTGTCTTCAATGTCATCTCTCTTTTTCATGACTAGTACAGCCAGGGGGCCTTTGCATAGCTGATTAATGTCAAGCTTGGCTTCATCATTCTCTGTTTGGGACACGCAACTGCCAAATGTTTATTACTGTCTCATAGTGCTACCAAACACTGCCCTAACCCCAGGGAAGTACCACTTACCTAAATTGCAAGAGCCCCTGTCCTCAATAAGCTGCTAGGGTTTTATAATTCAACTTTACTTAAAAAAAACAAAATGCCAAAACCTCTCATTAGAATCTAACGCTTCTTGGGGCGCCTGGGTGGCTCAGTGGGTTAAAGCCTCTGCCTTCGGCTCAGGTCATGATCTCAGGGTCCTGGGATCGAGCCCTGCGTCGGGCTCTCTGCTCAGCAGGGAGCCTGCTTCCCCCTCCTGCCTCTCTGCCTACTTGTGATCTCTCTCTGTCAAGTGGATGAATAAAATCTTTAAAAAAAGAAAAAAAAAAAGAATCCAACGCTTCTTTAGAATAAGCAGATCTTCTCCTCCTCTTTGTTCACTAAGAGGCTTTTTACTGGTTTTTGTTTTTATTTTTTTTTTTGAGGCTTTTTACCGTTGTACTTAGTAGGTGCTCAGATTTGTTAAAAAGTACTTTTAAATTATTAAAATTTTACTTTACTAGTATGGAAATTTGGGGAAATGCTAAAAATACACAGAAAAGTAAATGACCTTTAGTTATACTGCTGAGCCGTAGCAGCGGAGGCATTCGCTGTGTTTTATTCCAGTATTTTTTCTGTTATTCACAGACATAGGGTTACACTGAAGGTATGATTCCCCCCCATTCCATGTTACAGGTACAGTTTTTAGCGCCTCTGTATTACTTCCTTGTGTCATTTCCTCAGTGCTTCCCTGATAGTGGACATTTAAATTGCTTCTCTTTATTTATTTGTTTTTTAAGGTTTTATTTATTTATTGGACAGAGAGGAGGGAGAGAACAGAAGCAAAGGGAGCTGCAGAGAGAGAGAGAGAGAGAGAGAGAGAGAGAGGGAGAAGCAGGTTCCTCTGCCACTTGGGGCTCCCTGCCCAGCGGGGAGCCTGCTTCTCCCTCTTCTGCTCCCCCTGCTTGTGCTCTCTCTCTCTCTGCCAAATAGATAAATAAAATATCAAATAAATAAACAAACAAACAAATAAATAAATAGCTTCTCTTTAAAAGTAAGATTGTGATGAGCCTCCTAGGTGTATGAATTACTAACCTCCCTGAGTCTTTCCTGAGGATGGATTCCTGGGAATAGAATCACTCCCTCAAAGGCGTATCCGTCCACCTCCTTCTCGACTGAAGAGAAGCTTTGTTTAACTGTCAGGAGTGTGGTTAAATTCCAGGTTCATTTCATTACCAGGGCTCCACCGAGGACCGGCCCCTGTGTGCCTTTGCCAGTGTGGGGCCCCGGACGTGAAATGAATGAATGAATGATGAACTAATTCTCAATCTGTGCCAGATTCCACCTCTAGCATCTCCGAAGCAGCCCGCTTTGCAGCAAAATTGTTGATAGACGAGTGGATATTTTACATCCACTTTGGTATATAATGGACATTTAGTTTAAATAGCTTCGTTAAGGGCGCCTGGGTGGCTCAGTCGTTAAGCGTCTGCCTTCGGCCCAGGTCAGATCCCAGCGTCCTGGGATCGAGCCCCACATCGGGCTCCCTGCTCCTCGGGAAGCCTGCTTCTCCCGCTACCATTCCCTCTGCTTGTGTCCCCTCTCTCGCTGTATTTCTCGCTGTCAAATAAATAAAATCTTTTAAAAAAAAAAATTAATAAATAAATAAATAAATAAATAAATAGCTTCGTTAAGTCATAAGCGGATAGGCATTGTCTATATCCTTTTTTTTTTTTTTTTTTTTTCCTTTTACGGATCCATTTATATTCTGAGTAAATATTCCACACTGCAGTTGGTTTGTTCCCCCTGGGCCTGGGCCTTCTCCTCCCTCTGCCGCCCTCTGCCGGGTGGGCCTGTCCTGGGGTGGGCACAGCCCCTCCCCCCCAACAAGTGAGAGTCACCTGCCCTTCTCTTGGACTCTGGGCTGTGGGTCACTATCACGGCGCTTCGCTCAGTGTCTTCCAGGGCCCTTCTCACCCTTCTAGCCAGCACGGTCGCGGCCTCGCGTGTTGTCCGTCTCCCCCATTGCCATGTAAGCTCCAGGAGGGCCCCGAGCTTGCCTGCCTGTCCACTTCTGTGTTTCTAGCCCCTAAAACCTGACCTGCCACAAAGCCAGTACATATTTATTCCATCAGCACGTCAGCAGCCCACAGTCTGATGATGTTTTGACTGTCTACTGGCACAGCGACTAACCGCTGATCGGTCAGTGGTAAACTCGAGTCTGATCCTGGTCCATTCTTCTGTACATTTTCAAGGAAATTATTTTAGCTGAAGTTGCATTAACTCTATGGATACAGTAATTTTGGAAGAATGTTAACGATGACGGGAACATAACCAAAGAACGTCTAAGCCGTGATTCTCATCCTGTGTCCCTAGGTCTCTGGTCCGGATTGATCATCTGTGTTTTCTTTCAAGCCCTCTTCTATTTGATGCTCATCTGCAGGACAAACTGGAAGAGAGTTGCCGAGCAGGTAATAGAGCGTCCTTCTAGAAGGGTGGCTCTTTCTTGGTCCCGCGGCTCTGTAAGGACTCCCTCCGAGGGTCAAAACGCTAAGGCTGTCATCGGCAGCATGACTTGCTTCGCTTCGTGGCAGATGTCAAATGTGAGCGTTGGGGCAAAAGGATGGCACATTTCAGCACGTTTCCTTCTTTGTTCTGTGAGCTCAGTGTCTAGTCACTAGGCCTCAACAACAAACAAGGAATTAGCTTAGAAAATAATCTGCTGCCTCAGTATAAAAATAGTAGTTTTTTTATCCTGATTATACTGACTTATCTGTGCTTAGGCCTCTTTTTAGAAACATTTTTGGTCCATGTTTCCCTAAAAGGCAGCTTGCTAAGTATCTGTGATCAGTGAGGAGCGTTTGGGGGAAGAGCCCTAACCTACGGGTAGAGGAACGGGATCTCGACTCCGTGGGCCTCTCTCGGTGTGAATTGTGAGCTGCGTTTACTCTGTCAGGATGTGATGGATGAGCGGTTGGGGGAGGGGATGTGTTACCGATAGGAAGACAGACGGGGGATGAGTTTAGCGCACAAAGCGTCCCTGCTTTGATTTTGTGTCCAACCCACCCACCCAGGGTTCACATGCCTTTGGTTTTCCTATTTGTGATGCATGGTGTCTTTCCTACCCTAGTGTGATGTATGCAGGGGGGAAGTGGTACAAGACATTCAGCTGGGCCAGAGACCATCCCCTTTATATGATAACACCATCTGTCTTTAGACTTTATTCCTTATAATAGCAGCCTTAGGAACGCTGAAGTGCGCAGTGCAAGGAAGACGTGAAATTTGCAGTTATGGGCACAAGTCGCCTTTTACATTATGATTGTGAGCTGAGCACTGGGGAGAATAATGGTTGTCCAGGGTCACGTTCCATGGTCATTGGCGTTTTCAGGACCAGAAAGGACTGTGCTAGATGTTAGAGCTCTCTCTCATTTTTTTTTTAAAGATTATTCATTTATTTGAGAGAGAGAGAGAGAGAGAGAGCAAGAGAGTGGCATGAGCAGGGGAAGAGGGAGAGACTCCCCACGGAGCAGGGAGCCCAATGCAGGGCTCCATCCCAGGACCCTGGGATCATGCCCTGAGCCACAGGCAGACGCTTAACCGACTGAGCCACCCACGCGCTCTAGTGTTAGAGCTCTTTAGGTGAAATTTTAACAAGAGCAAACTCGCCTAACTTGATTTACACTTCGTTGCCTTCTGTGACGCTTGTTCTCAGGCACAGGTTCGAGCTGGGGTGAAGGGGATCAAAGAGACCACGCCGACTCCAGCAGGTAACCGAGTCTAGTGCCCTCGATCTGCCTCATGAGGCCGAAACAGAGTGTGGCCAGAGTTACTTAGTGATGAGATCCTACTCCCTTGCGTGATAATCTTGTCTCTGCCCTAATCATTGGGAGATCCACGCTGGGTTCTCCTGAGAAATATTCTTAATGTAATTTCACGTAATACCAACCCATGATCGATGGGCATCGTTTACAACGTATTCTTAGGTGACTTTCCATGATAACCCTTTGCTGAACCCTGTCCCTAAGTGTATCTACACCACCGTTCTGTGCACTCAGATCCTGCCGTGTTGGAGAAAGAAGTAAGCGGCGGAGTGGTCCTGCCCGACATCGTCACACCCGAGAGCCAGACCCTCCAACTAATGGTACTGGAAGAAAGCAGCCAGTACGCCGTGTCCACCACTGGGGACGTTCTGAGAGGGAGCCAGCTGATTTTCTATCGTGGAATAGCGCTAGCCGTTGCCGTTGCCGTTCTCTTAGCGGGCATTTTAATAAGGGTCTTCAATGACCGTGGCTAAAATAGGAGTATCGCCAGCCCCCAACCCGGACAGGCTCGTTCTGTGTCATCTTGGTTGTCCCGAGAACCTGCACTGCCCTCATGGAGATCGAGAACGGAGGTGGAATTCTAAGTTTCTCCCAGACGTTACCTCGCATCATGCTTTGTACATCTGTGCGTTTTATTCTTCCCTGCTGGAAGCGTTCTGTGCTCTTGTGTTGAATGTCTTCCTTCTTGCAGGAAAGTGTGTTGCCCTCTAAAATTGATTGCTGGTCCAACTTGGTTTGTGTCTCTGTTAATGTATTTAATCTCATCAGCGGGTGTGTATCAAATGCCTGTTGAAGTCCCGGCTCAGGTATTGCCATACAAGCTTTTATAAAATAAACACCTTAAAATAGAAAACGCGTGCTAATAATATTTGGGGCTATAACATCTATTGAAATGCTAACTGTTAGTTTTTGGGCCTCCGAACACATTTTTGTGGCAACTTTCATATTAAAGAATCAATCTGTGTTCTCTTCTGTGGCTCAGCTCCCCACATGCGGCCCTCTCCCAGCAGAGTTGTAAAGCCTTTATGGGGAGTTTGACCGATCCAAATAGGAAATTAAAAAAAAAAAAAAAGTACTAATATTGGGAATTCCCTCCACAAAGCCCACCAAGTGACCAGTGTCCCTCTTGGCTTTTCATCTCTTTCTCTGAAATGTGAACAAGGAACCTAGGCTTACCAGACAGCTGTGAAAAAGAGTTATACAGCGGTGCCTGGGTGGCTCAGTCGTTAAGCGTCTGCCTTCGGCTCAGGTCATGATCCCGGGGTCCTGAGATCGAGCCCCGCATTGGGCTCCCTGCTTGGCAGGAAGCCTGCTTCTCCCACTACCATTCCCTCTGCGTGTGTTCCCTCTCTCGCTGTGTTTCTCTCTGTCAAATAAAGAAAATCTTAAAAAAAAAAAAAAAAATTTATACAAAAAAACCCCCCAAAAAACAAAAAAAAAAAGCTATACAAGGAAGCAACTGAAAAGAAACCGAGACTTTATAGGGAAAAGAAGACTTACATCCTCAAAGGGATAACCCCAAATATTGATCTAGAACAGGAAGCTCTAGAATGAAACATTGGAAAACCTTTGAGCTAAAATTCACATAACATAAAATTAAGCAGTTGAAATGTATAATGCAGGGGCATTTTGTATGCTTACTGTGCTCGTGGTTTTCTGTTGTTTGTTTTTTTTAACTGTTTTTTTTTAAAGGATTTTATTTGGGGGCACCTGGATGGCTTAGTCAGTTAAGCGTCTGCCTTCAGTTCAGCTCATGGTCCCAGGGTCCTAAGATGGAGCCCCCACATCAGGCTTCCTGCTCAGCGGAAAGTCTGCTTCTCCCTCTCCCTCTGCCTGCCCCTCGGCCTGCTTGTGCTCTCTCTCTGTCAAATAAATAAAATCTTAAAAAAAAATTATTTTTTTATCATTTTTAAATAAATATTTAATTATTTATTTGAGAGAGAGAGAGAGAACACAGCAGGGGGAGGGACAGAGAGAGAGAGAGAGAGAAGCAGACTCCCTGCCAAGCAGGGATCCTGATGCGGGGCTCGATCCCAGGACCCTGAGATCATGACCTGAACCAAAGGGAGATGCTTAACCGACAGCCACCGAGGCGCCCAGAAAGTTTCTAATTCTGATGAATCCCAGTTCATCTTTTTTTGTTGTTGCTTCTGCTTTTGTCGTCCTATCTTAAAAATCCATTGCCACGTGATAAAAAAAAATGTTAAGTACTCTCGGAATTCAAAAATATGATGGAAGAATTTAAAAACAAAACAGAAGACTGTTTCCAGGGTGACATGTCAGGAGGCTGGAGGTCATCAAGAATTCTAGAACTTATTTCTACTGTCACCTGTGACACCAGATGTGTGTGGTTCTTCTTCTAGACCAACCACCGGTTCTCAAAATCTCCCAACACCAGCTGGAGGTCTGATGAACTGAATTGAATTCTGACGCTGAGTACCCAGAGTCCGTGTCCGACCCCAGGTTGAGGGTTAAGGGCTCAGACCCACAAGACCGACCCCCAACTCGAGAAGGCCAATTGCAAGTCCCGGCCAACCAAACTTTTTCTGACTGACCAGCGGTCAACTGGGGTTTTTCAGGACCCCCTTCTTGGATGCGATAATTTGCTAGAACAGCTCACAGGACTTGGGGAAGATGCTTTACATATGGCTACTGTTTTATTAGAAAGGATACAACTCAGGAAAGCCCAATGGAAGAGATGCACGGGGAGGGGACGGGTGATGGTGCTCAGAGGTCCCGCGCCCTTTCTGGCCATGCCGCCCCCCAGGCATCTCCGTGTGCTCACCAATCCAGAAGTTCTACAAATCCTGTTGCTTAGAGGTTTTTAATGCAGGTTCCATTAGAGAGGTGTGATCGGTTTAAACCGCTGGCTGGTGGTGATTGGACTCCTCTCCAGCCACTCTCCCCTTGCAGGAGGTTGGGGGGCAGAGCAGCAGGTCCCAACCCTCTAATCCTGTGTTGGTCTTTCAGTTGACCGTTCCCCACCCTGAAGTTACCCAGGGGCCTACCAAGGATGACTTTATTAGCTTAAGCTCAGGCAAGGTTAAAAGGGCCTCATCATGAATAACAAAAATGCTTCTCTCACCCCTACCACTCAGGAAATTCTTTTTTATTTTTTATTTTTTTAAAGATTTTATTTATTTATTTATTTGACAGAGAGAGAGATCACAAGTAAGTAGAGAGAGAGGGAAGCAGGCTCCCTGCTGAGCAGAGAGCCCGATGCAGGGCTCGATCCCAGGACCCTGAGATCATGACCTGAGCCGAAGGCAGAGGCTTTTTTTTTTTTTTTTTTTAAAGATTTTATTTATTTGACAGAGAGAAACACAGCGAGAGAGGGAACACAAGCAGAGGGAATGGTAGCGGGAGAAGCAGGCTTCCTGCCGAGCAGCGAGCCCGATGTGGGGCTCAATCCCAGGACTCTGGGATCATGACCTGAGCCGAAGGCAGACGCTTAACGACTGAGCCACCCAGGTGCCCCATATATCAGAATTTTATTCCTCACCAAGGCTGAATAACATTCCATTGTATGTATATACATTTTGTTTATCCGTTTACCTGTTGATAGATGTTTGGGTGGCTTCTACCTTGGCTATTGTAAATAATGCTGCTATGAACATTGGCGTACAAGTATTTGTTTGATTCCCCACTTTCAATTTTTTTGGGTATGTAACC
>JAQQSY010006861.1:0-10804 GCA_028646535.1 Procyon lotor
AAACCAGCCCTACAGGAAATATTGAAAGGAGTCCTCTAAGCAAAGAGAGAGCCTAACAGACCAGGAAGGAACAGAGACAATGTACAGTTGACAGTCACCTAACAGGCAATAAAATGGCACTAAATTCATATCTGTCAATATTATGTTAATTATTAACAACTTATGTTCACCTTAATTATATTTAATCACCATATGCTATCCCATTTAATCCAACAATCCTCTGATTTAGGGACTATTCTTATTCCCATTTTACAGATGAAGAAGCAAAGTCTAGTAACGTAAGTGACTTGCCAAAGGTTACACAGCCAATGAGTGGCATATTTGGGATTTGAATCTGAGCTATATGGTTTCAGATGTGAAGATTTATAAATATCTGAGCCACTTTTCTGAAAGAGAAAAAACTCAATTATCTTTCATCTTTCAAAGTTGCTCTATTCTCCTATACTTCCTAGTATATTTTTTAAAAAAGATTTTATTTATTTATTTGAGAGAGTGAGAAACAGCATGAGAGAGGAGAGGGTTAGAGGTAGAAGGAGGCTCCCTGCTGAGCCAGGACCCAATGTGAGACTCAATCCCAGGACCCTGGGATCATGACCTGAGCCAAAGGCAGTCACTTAGCCAACTGAGCCACCCAAGCACCCCCTTCCTAGTATATTTTTAATTTAAAAGAAAACTTATGTAAACTTTTGCCCATAAACATTTAGTTTTTATAGCTTTGTGCTTGGTAACTATGATGAACTGTATCACAGTTTAGATTTTTCTTATTTTGGCTTCTGCTTCCAAGTTAAAATGTAATTTTACAGGTTCAAAAACACAATAAGGGCAAACATTCAAAAACTCAAGAGAGAGAAACTCTGAAACGAAGAGTTAATGAATGAAAAATGATTACTATGGTCAACTTCACTATCAATGCAGTACATTTACTGAGGACATATTGTGTGCTAGGTATGATCCTGGAAGTACATTGGTAAATATGACAGATAAGGTCCCTGCTCTTACAGAGTATAGACTAAGGTCAGAAAGCATGGAAAGTATAACAAAACAGATAATTCACAATCTAGTCTCAATGTTTTTAACTGGGTCTTGAAATATACTATGGAAATAACAGCAGGTAATCCCAATCACTAGGAATCAGCCTATTCTCATTATCTGAAAATTTTTATGAAAGCCAGTAAAGCACATTCAATTCACGGAAACAAATTGGTACTGTCCTGTAGGTACTGTTTATAGTTAATAACAAGGTATCTTTTTTTGAAGCACAGAAGTAAACTGACAGCCTAAAGCTAATTCAGAGTTACCAGCAAGGCAATTTTGAGAAGCACTAGAAACAAATATAAAGTTCTACAAGAAATGCTACAGAGTTCCTCTTAGATGGACAAGTACATGTAACCACTGTCCAACATGGAGATTCAGACATGCAGAACCAATTATAAGTGAGCAATATACCATTTTTATTGAAAAGGTTGAAAGAATAATTTATCTTAAGTGCAATGCTCAGATATGAGAACGAATCAGACCAGTGGACTTACTGTGGAGAAATACCAGATGGCTGCTTAAAGCAATGTCTGGGATCTGAGGCCTATGGAAACTAAGTAAGGGTAATGCTTCAAAAACAGAATGTTACAAGTGAAAGAGGGTGACAAGGTAGTTTGATCCCTGATTTGCTCAATAGCCAAAAGTCTATGAAGTAGAAGCACACAACACTGTTCAGTAAAGTCAGGCACCAGAAGGCCCAAAGGATGAGAGATCATTAAATGGAAAAAGAAATATTAGCTCCATCCCCACAGGTGGAGTTTAAAAGTAAGATGCTCAGAAAGACTGTAAACAAAGAGGCAACTTTTTGTCATTAAACAAGAAGTCCCTACCGTTGGTCCTTGTTTTTATCTGGGAAAAAAGTTAGAATCCAGATTTCCTGGAATTTTGGTTAGATTCACTGACTTAGTTTTCTAGTGAAAAAAGGATCTCTGTTATGGCAATCTCTAGATTTTTTACTGGGCTGGTCTACCAGAAGTCAGGCAGACAACTGGTATTTGTGCCACTCTTCCATGTCACGTGCTAGGACACTGAGCCTCTGGCAGCACTTTGTAGGAGACAGTCTCGTAAGTCCTAGACTCTGGTTGCTTACAAATGGCAACTGGAGAGTCTCCAACATAATGAAGTCAATTGGAGAGGGAATGAAGCCAGCTTGGTAAAAATTTCATCTACAAGACTCCTCAAAACCAGGACTGAATCATGTAAAAGAGAAAACGGACAGTGTAGGCACTGTGTAATATTAAACCAATGCAACAGACAAAAGATAACATGTTAGGAATTGGTTGAAAGGGTTAGTAGTCATTGAGTGCTAATGATTTTACCCATTATGAGGTTGTTGCTTTTGAGCATTCTTAAAATATATATATATATATATATAGTTTTTTTTTTTTAAAGATTTTATTTATTTATTTGACAGAGAGAGAGGGATCACAAGAAGGGAGAGAGGCAGGCAGAGAGAGAGGGGGAAGCAGGCTCCCCCTTGAGCAGAGAGCCCCATGCGGGGCTTGATCCCAGGAGCATGAGATCATGACCTGAGCAGAAGGCAGAGGCCTTAACCCACTGAGCCACCCAGGTGCCCCTCAAAATATGTATTCTTGAATTGACTTTAGAACTATATGAATTTATTACCCATTCAAAAAAACATAAAACATTTTTAATATAAAGATTTACATAGATATTTTAAACCAAGAGTATATAGTTTGCTCAGAGAATCAAATGGGCTACATAAAAATCATTTTGCTTGGCCTAATTAAATATATAATTTGAGATGAAAAGATGACTGGTATTTCATTTAAAATAGCAATAAACATCTTACCTATGTTTCATAACTTCAACTATATCCTCAGCATCTTCTTTGGTTGCTTCCTCTCTTAATTCCAACCTTGCTCGGGCCTTTGAAAGAAAACAAGCATTTTTAGATAATAAAAGTAAGTATATTTATGTTGTTTGAGCAGACAGTATATCAAAGCTTATTTCATTTATTCATTTTACACAAAAACTGATTGGGGGGGCTAAAATATGAAAAGTCGGAGTAAAATTACCTGAAAACTTGGGTATGAAAACAATCACTCATTTAAAATATGGATGAAAATCTATTTGTATCTACTAACATATATCCTTCTGTTCATTTCAGAAAACCTGGTTATGAAATACACTTGGGTTTTTCCTTGGCTTTTGCTTTCAGGAAATCATGCTTAACCAATCGTTAAAACAACACAGAAGGATAATCTGATTTTAAATGCAAAAAGCCCAAACTCCAGCTAATTTTACTGCCAGAGTTTCTTAGCATTCCAAACCTGTGAATAAATATTACTGCTATTAGAAAAATAGGTACTATCCTTATGGACCTGTCATATATCAAATCAAATACTGACACATTCCATGTTTCCCTATATTCAACTTAGAATCTCAGAATCCTTAATTAACCTAAGCATTTGTCACACTCCAAGAGTCTTAAATGTCAATAAAAGGGGGAAAAAGAAAACTTGCATGGTAGGTAACTGGTCCTGTGCCTAGAAAGAAGTGGCTATACTTTGATTGGTTATGAAAGAGATATGATCATTTTTTTTAAAAATGGTGATGTGGAAGGGTTTTTTATTTGTTTTAAGATTTTATTTATTTGACAAAGAGACAACAAAAAAGGGAACACAAGCAGGGGGAGAGGGAAAGGGAGAAGCACGCTTCTTGCTGAGCAGGGAGCCCAACGTGGGGCTTGATCCCAGGACCCTGGGTTCATGACCTGAGCTGAAGGCAGACGCTTAACAACTGAGCCACCCAGGCACCCCAATCAAACATTTTTAAAAACTTTTATATATTTATATATCCATTTCTAATGTCTCAGTTGGAAGAAAAATCAGGTTAATTATATACAGGAAGCTGAGAGAAATAATTTCACTTCTTCCCATTTTTAAGTCAAAAAAAAAAAAAGCATGAACTTAAAATAAACCTCTGTTAGACGAATCAGAGATTCCAGCTGCCTGGTGGTGATGGGTGAGCTATTTAACCGCTGGCTCTGTTTCCGAAGCTCAAGGTAAAAATCTTGAAGAATCTGAGCAGCTTCAGTGGATAGCCTTGGATAGACATACTGCCGAGCATAACCAATGTACTTTCTCAATAGCTGGTGGGGAATTAGATCTATTTTTTCTCCAGGAACTACCTAAAGCATGATAAAAAAAAAAAGCCCAAGATTATAAGATAGCAAATAAAATCTTTCTGTTAAAATAACTTGTTTAGATACGTAAAAAATTCTAAAAGACTTTCCAAAAAAACACTGCAGTTCTAGCTCTGAGTCTAGTTGGCTTAGATTATTTCAAATGAAGTTTACATGAACCCTACTATTGCAATATAAAAGGTTTAGGCATGAAAGCAATATACTACTGCTCTACAATAAGCAACATACCAAACTCTGACATTCAAACAGAACCAACATGAATAATTAAGAAACAGAAGCATACCTTTAATCTTTCTGATAATGGTTTATCAGACACCACTTCAAGTACAGAAGTATTTGAATCCTGACTATTTATGCGAGCTACGGTGGCACTGCTAACAGTTCTCTGCTTTCCAGCTCTTATTGCAATCACATGTTCAGAGAGTAAGTGATCATGATCCTCATTTGGGGTGTCTAACAGGATAAAGACCAAATCAAATCGGGACAGCAGGGCGCTCCCCATTCTAAGAGGCATAAAAGAGAGAAGAAACAGATTAGAATCAAAACAAATAGAAAACGGCTTACTCACTTGCTTACCATTCAAGTTCCATCTAGATCTTTTTAAAAATGAAGTTTAGGTTGAAGAAACAAGCAATAGGTTTTGGATTTGATACACGCACCAACTCTGGAGAGACACCAGGCCACACGCCCTTCAACATGTAAATAAGCCATATATGTACCTATCTTTCATAGGTTGAGGATAAGGCCTCTTCTCATACAATCTGTTTTCTTTTCCTTTTTTAAATATTTATTTATTCATTCATTTATTCATTTATTTATTTGTCCATCTGAGAGAGAGAAATCACAAGCTACAGGCAGAGGGAGAAGCAGGCTCCATGCTGAGCAAGGAGCCCAATGCAGGACTCAATCCCAGGACCCTGGGATCATGACCTGAGCTGCAAACAGATGCTTAACCAACTGAGCCACCCAGGTGCACCTATAATGTGCTCTTTTAATACTAAAGCACAGAGCTATCAGCACATACAGAGCTACTTCCATTTTTGTAATTGTTACTTTCCACCATACAGCCTTGCCATAGTTTAACCACTTCCTTATCAAAGGGCATTTTAAATTGTTTCCGATTTTTGGTTGTGATAAACAATGCCATCATACCCAACCTGTAAATATATCTCTGTGCACTCGCGTGACTATTTCTGTGGGTATGATTCCTAAAAGTACACCTGGCTAAAACAAAGTGAATGTACATTTAAAATATTGATAGGGGCGCCTGGGTGGCTCAGTCGTTAAGCGTCTGCCTTCGGCTCAGGTCATGATCCCAGAGTCCTCGGATCGAGCCTCGCATCGGGCTCCTTGCTCAGCAGGAAGCCTGCTTCTCTCCCTACCATTCCCTCTGCTTGTGTTCCCTCTCTCGCTGTGTTTCTCTCCATCAAATAAATAAAATCTTTATCAACAGGGGCACCGAGGTGGCTTATTTGGTTAAGCGTCCAACTCTTGATTTTGGCTCAGGTCATGATCTCAGGGTTGTGAAATCAAGCCCTGAGTCAGGCTCTGCAATGGGCATGGAGCCTGCCTGAGCTTTCTCTCTCTCTCCTCCTCCCTCTATATCCCCCACCACTTGCTCATGCTTGCTCTCTCAAGAAAAATGGTGATAAACATGCCAGTCGACTTTCAGTGTGCTAACCTGAATATGTGAGAATCCATTTCTCCAACCCTTTGCCAATGATTATAAATATTTAAAATGTCTGCCAACCTAATAGCTCTCAATGGTACTTCATTGTTTTCATTTGTGGTGCTCAAACATGTTTTTGTACATTTACTGGAAGGTATCATTTCTGTGAACTATTATGTCCTCTCTTATCTTTTTCTTATTGATTTAAAAGGATTCAATATATTAAAGGTATAAATACCTGAAGAGACTTACTTTAAATTCTCAGACACTGTCCGGGCTTTATTGTAGTGTCCTCCGACTGGATTTGCAGCAGCAATGATGGATGTTCTTGCAGGGAGGCTACACACCATGCCGGCCTTAGCAAGACTAATACTTTGCTGTTCCATAGCTTCTAACAAGGCTTGATGTTGATTCCCCATCTTATCAAATTCATCTATCCCACAAATACCTATAATCACAGTAAAATAATACAGAAAATGCTTTCTTTGGTCAAGCTCCAAATCTTACAGGATGGAAACTGTTTCACAATAAAGAATTATCTGTAACTGTTTCTAGCAGTTAAAATTATAAATTGTCATAAGGTTGAGAATTTGTGCTTGTTTTACAGCAAATAAAACATTCCTCTTAACTAACTTTTATTCAGTATTTTCTCATTCAGCATTTTCCATAGGCAAGTGTTGTGAGGGCTGAAAAAATGAAGATATGAGAGTGACCCTCAAAAAGCTCAAAGACTTACATTCAAACAGGTGAGATAAGATACATACATATTCAAAAGATAGTATTATTTCAACAACTACAAGAGATAGGCATAATTAGGTAGGATCAGTTTTCTGGGTAAGGAGAGGACATTTGAGCAAAAACTTCAAGGTGGAAATGGACCAAGCCTTGCAGACCTATCTGGGGTAAGGGAAGCATGAATACAAAAGCCTACAGCAGGAATGTGATGTGCCTGGAGTGCTGGTTGTGTTCCAGGTATAGCAAGAAGGCCACTGTAGCTGAGAATAAGAGGGGAATAGTAGATAATGAGGCAAAAGAAGTAATTAAAAGGCCAGAATGTGAATAGGCTGGGACCACTATCAAGCCTTGAGCTTTCACTCTGAGTGAGACAGGAAGCTGCTAGAGGCTTTTGGCAGGAGAATAACTTGATCAAATGAGTTTTAATGGGATAGCTCTGCCTTGTTAAGAACAACAGGAAGGCCAAGGGTGGTCACAGGCATTCCAACTATGAGATCGAACTACTAATCCATGTAAGAGATGACAGCAGCACTGGAGAAGAGACGGGATCCTGGATATATATGGAAGACAGAGCCCACAATATTTGTTGATAGACTGGATATGGGGTATGAGCAAAAGTCAAGGATGACTGCACATTTTCTGATTTGAGCAAACAGAAGGACAGAATGAATTATCATTGACTGAGACTGTAAGGATAGGTTTGAAGGGGAACATGAGGATTTCAGCTTAGGACGTGTTAAGTTTGAAGAAGTTATGAAAATACTGCAAGAACAGGCAATAAGAAATATGTGCCTAGAGTTTAAGAAAGAAGAGATATAAATTTGGAAATTTTCAGCAAATAGGTAGGCAAAGCCATGAGACTATATAAGATCATTAAGAAGGTAAGCACAGACTAAGGGAAAAAAGGTACATGAACAAAGAAAGCATCTAGAGGTGCCAGCCAGTTACGTTTGGAGAGATAAAGAACAGGACTAAGAAGGAATAGTTAATGAAATAAGAAGAAAACCAGAAGAGTGTAATGTCCTGGAAACCAAGGAGGTAAAGTATCAAGGTGGGGGTGGGGGAGGTGGGGGGGCAGGTGAGGGTGCTGAGAGGATCTGGATTCAGAAATGTGGAGTCCATGACAAAGGAATGAATGACCTTGACTGGAATCTGGGCCCTTCCTGACACATGCATAGGAACATGTTTTTCAATAGGGTTAAAGCATCACCAAGAGAAACTTAGGTAGCAAAGCTTAATTAGAGGTCCCTTCTTACTGAGCCCTCCAACTGGACTTCTTATAAACTATCAGTCAAATTCTGAAAAACATCCAATGAGATGGGTTAAAATACAGTAAAACTAGGGTGCCTGGTTGGCTCAGTGGGTTAAAGCCTCTGTCTTCAGCGCAGGTCATGATCTCAGGGTTCTGGGATCAAGCTCCACATCGGGCTCTCTGCTCAGCAGGGAGCCTGCTTCCCCGCCTCTCCTCTGCCTGCCTCTCTGCCTACTTGTGGTCTCTCTCTATCAAATAAATAAATAAAATCTTTAAAAGAAAAAAAAATACAGTAAAACTTCTAATTATAAAGTAACAGCTCTAAATTCTTATTTTAAGTCCTCTTGAGAGTAAAAAGATAACATTCACCTTATTTTCAGTTCCAAGGCATCTAGAACTATTCTAGGCTAAGTAACAGTAATGCATTCAGCAAGTATTTACTGTGCACCTATGTATTGGGCAATGTGAATATGGCAGTTAACAGGATGACCAAATTCCCCCACTTAATGTAAAGTTTTAAAACAGACTTTAAATAGTCACAAATGTGACGGTTGTTATGAAATTATATATTACAAGGAGTAATATATAATTGTGTCTGTTGCAAGATTCTGAAAGTGAACGACAGTAAGTACCAGGTTCAATTCTGCAGTATAAGCTCTATTTCCAGTTATTCTTTGCTGGTACTCATTCTCAACTCACTGGTTGATACAGTGCTGTCCAAATGCCTCATGAACAGAATGTAAAAAAGATTAATCGGAAAGGAACAGGCTTAAAAAAACACCCCAAAGCTCCAGAATCACTAATTATTTAGACCTGGAATAACACCTTTAAAACCCTTGACTCAATTTAAAAATAGAAGCTGTAATATTAGGGAAATTAAATGTTGTAAACAGTGGAGAGTTTGGTCTCTTACCTTGATCGCCAAGTACGAGGGCACCAGCTTCCAAAGCAAAATCTCCAGAGGAGCTATCTTTTGAAAGAGTTACGGTCAAACCAGAGGTGGTTGTGGTATTACCACAAACATACACACCACGTGGAGCAACGTTGCATACTGCCTAGGGAAACAAAAGGTTTAAAAGAATCAGCCAGGGGTGTCTGGGTGGTACAGTTGAGCACTGGACTCTTGGTTTTGGCTCAGGTAGTGATCTCAGGGTCATGAGATCAAGCCCTGTGTTGGGCTGCATCCTGGGCATGGAGTCTGCTTGGGATTCTCTCTCCATCTCCCTTTGGCCCTCACCCACTGTGTGCGCTCTCGCTAATAAATAAATCTTTAAAAAAAAAAGAGAAAGTAAAAGGCTAAAAACAGCTAAGAGTGACGGCTCACAAATGTCAGCTATATGCCAAGAATTCTTCTAATAGCTTTACTGTATAATCTTTACTACCACAGTTAATAGGAAGGTATTATTACACCCCCACTCCATTTTGTGACATAGAAAACCAAGGCCTGCAGAGAATAACTCACACTGCTATGAAGGTGTGAAGAGAGGATCCAGTTAAACCCAGGCAGCCTGCCTCTGATGTCTGTGGTCATATGCACACACACAGTTTCATTTTATGCTTCATTTTCAAGTTCAAACAGAAAATACATAAGGGCCAATTTTAATTTCAAAGATTCCAATGCTTCTTTATACAGCAGGTAATAAAACAGCTCCATAATGCTTACCTTGTGAGTAAACAAGCTATAGAAGGTCAGAAAAGTGGTTAAATAGCACAATAATTAAAAGCATAGACCTCTAGAGTCAGGCAGACCTGTTTAAATCTTGGCTTGACTGTATACTGGCTATGCTGCTCTCAGATCTCTCTGAGCCTCAGTGTATGTTTTGTCACCTATATCCCTGACGAGTAAGTGAGATCATGTATGTAAGGCACTTAATCTGGTATCTGGCCCACATACCCAATGCAAGGCAATAAGCAATTCATAACCATAGTGTTAACCTAATTTTTAAAAACTCTGGTTTAGCAGGGCTAAAACACTTACGTACAACACATTCTACTGTTCAAAATATTTAATTTCTACTAATCTTACAGTTTCTATTCTTAAATTAAACTACATGGCATTATACCAGGTCTTAAAAAAACATGAAAAATTGCCAATGTCATTTCTTGGTGTTAAATTATTTTCAGTACCACTAAATGTGTTTTAAAACCATTATCTGCCAAGAACTATTTCTTAAATTAAAAAGGAATAAGAGAGGGGTATCTGGGTGGCTCAGTCAGTTGGGCTTCTGGTTCTTAATTTTGGCTTGGGTCATGATCTTGGGGGTCGTAGGATTGAGCTCCATGTCAGGCTCTGCACTTGGAGGGGAGTCTGCTTGAGATTCTCTCTCTCCCTCTCCCTCTGCCCCTCACCCCTGTGCTAGCAGGTGTACTGGTGTGCTCTTCTCTCTCAAATAAATTTTTTTAAAATCTCACCTATTTATTTGAGAGAGTGAGCAAGAGAAAGCATGAGCAGGGAAAGGGGCAGAGGGAGAAGAAGAAGCGGACTCCCTGCTGAGTAGGGAGCCTGATGTGGGGCTTGATCCCTGGATCCTGAGATCATGACCTGAGCTGAAGGTAGACACTTAACTGACTGAGCCAGCCACCTCTAAATAAATAAATCTTAAAAAAAAAAAAAAAAAAAAGAGGATGTGGTCAGCCACTGGCTAGCTGCTAAAGGGACCTGTTGTGCCCTGACTTGTGACCCCTGCCCGAAAGGGCGGAAAGCGGGTGCTGGAGAATGGGCTCAACAAAGGGCTTTGAAGCATGCTGGTCTGTGATTGACCTTATCTCCTTGAAGGACAAGCTGCATTGATTATATCACTAAACTCTGAGGCATAGGCATGTAACTCAGTCTTTCCAGTTTTAAGTTGTCTTAAGAGTAGATGATTACCCTGATTTCCTGGGGCCTGTGATAAGGGAAGTTTGTATTGATAGGATAATAAATTCCTAGAGGTACAACGTATGC
>JAQQSY010006862.1:0-10804 GCA_028646535.1 Procyon lotor
AAAAGTGACTTAGGCCTCATGACAATTAAAGAAATGTCATACTAATTGTTACTTAGGAAATTCAATCTCCATCCCTCACCATTGCTGGGTATAACTAATTACCTGATTCTGGGTCTCACTCCCTGGCAAGAAGATTTTGCTCATTGAGGGGAGATATTTAGAACTGGTGCATATTATAACAATTCTGAACTTCCTCCAAATGTTCTCATTCTTAAAAAGCTGCCTTTTCGTGATCACAGCTTTGTAGTAAAGCTTGAAATCAGGCAATGTGATGCCCCCAGCTTTGTTTTTCTTTTTCAACACTTCCTTAGGAATTCAGGGTCTTTTCTGGTTCCACACAAATTTTAGGATTGTTTGTTCCAGCCCTTTGAAGAAGACTGGTGGAATTTTGATTGGGATGGCATTGAAAATATAGATTGCTCTGGGCAGTATAGACATTTTAAAAATGTTTATTCTTCTGATCCATGAACATGGAATGTCTTTGGACCTTTTTGTGTCTTCTTCAATTTCTTTCATGAGTGTTCTGTAGTTCTTCAAGTACAGATCCTTTACCTCTTTGGTTAGGTTTATTCCCAGGTATCTCATGGTTCTTGGTGCTACAGTAAATGGAATCCATTCTCTAATTTCCCTTTCCATATTTTCATTGTTAGTGTATAGGAAAGCCACTGATTTCTGTGCATTGATTTTGTATCCTGCCACATTACTGAATTGCTGTATGAGTTCTAGTAGTTTGGGAGTGGAGTCTTTTGGGTTCTCCATATAAAGTATGATGTCATCTTCGAAGAGAGAGAGTTTGATATTATTTTGATTGGAGTCATTAAAATGACTTCTTCATTGCCAATTTGAATACCTTTTATTTCTTTTTGTTGTCTAATTGCTGTCGCTAGGACTTCTAGCACTATGTTGAGCAAGAGCGATGAGAGTGGGCATCCTTGTCGTGTTCCTAATCTCAAAGGGAAGGCTGTCAGCTTTTCCCCATTGAGAATGATATTCAGCTATATGTAGAAGAAGGAAACTTGACCATTCTCGTACACCATACATGAAGATAAACTTGAAATGGATAAAAGACCTCAATGTGAGGCAGGACTCTATCAAAACCCTAGAGAAGAACATAGGCAGTAACCTCTTTGACATCAGCCACAGCAACTTGTTTCAGGACATGGCTCCAAAGGCAAGGGAAACAAAAGCAAAAATGAACTTTTGGGACTCCATCAAGATAAAAAGCTACTGCACAGCAAAGGAAACTGTCAAAAAAACAAACAGGCAACTCACAGAATGGGAGAAGATATTCGCAAATGACACTACAGACAAAGGTCTGATATCTAAGATCTATAAAGAACTCCTCAAACTCAACACTCAATAAAATCAAAAATCACATTAAAAAAATGGGCAGAAAACATAAATAGACACTTCTCCAAAGAAGACATACAAATGGCTAACAGACACATGAAAAAATGTTCATCATCTTTAGCCATCAGGAGATTCAAATCAAAACCACATTGAGATACCACCTGACACCAGTTAGAATGGCCAAAATCAACAGGACAGTAAACAACAAATGTTGGAGAGGGTGTGAAGAAAGGGGAACCCTCTTACACTGTTGGTGAGATTGCAGCCACTCTGGAAAACAGTGTGGAAATTCCTCAAGAAATTAAAAATGGAGCTACCCGATGACCCTGCAATTGCACTTCCGGGTATTTACCCCAAAGAAGTAGACGCAGTACAAAGAAGGGCCACATGTACCTCAATGTTCATAGCAGCAATGGCCACAATTGCCAAACTGTGGAAAGAACCAAAATGCCTTTCAACAGATGAATGGATAAGGAAGATATGGTACATATATACAATGGAATATTATGCCACCATTAGAAAGGACGAATATCCAACTTTTGTATCAACATGGATGGGACTGGAAGAGATTATGTGGAGTGAAATAAGTCAAGCCAATTATCTTATGGTCTCACTTACATGTGCAGCATAAGAAAAAATAGGGAGGGCATTGTGAGAAGGAAAGGAAGGAGGAATGGGGGGAAATCAGAGGGGGAGATGAACCATGAGAGATTGTGGACTCTGAGCAACAAACTGAAGGTTTTGGAGGGGGGTGGGGGGTTGGGCGAGCCTGGTGGTGGGTATTGAGGAGGGCATGTATTGCATGGAGGACTGGGTGTGGTGGATGAACAATAAATCTTGTAACACTAAAAAAATAAACATATTTGGGAGAAAAAAATAAAAAATAAAATTTAAAAATCTGCCTTTTCGGCCCTACAAGCAAACCTTTTCAAACATTGCTTTTAGTTTTACAGAAACAGGTATGTTATATATTGCATTTTACACCATGCAGCTCCCATGCCTCACAATCATGGTTACCTCTCAGAACCTATGCTTCCCTTTATAATCACAAATTTAGAAGAGAATACAACTGGTTACAAACAAAACCAGAGACACACGCTGGAACCAGGAAGGCCTCAGAGACCTTTCCAGATCATATCTCCCAAATAAGGGCATGGAAGTTCAGAGAAGGCACTTGCCCACAGGTACACCTGGCCAGTGCATGGCAGGTTTGGATCTAGAACCCATGGCCTGTGTCGTCTTGGCCCAATGCTCCTACTCTGAACCAGGCTGCCTATTGGTGTAACATTCTTCTCTTGTCCCTGACTTCTAGCAATCTACGTGACCTTCAGTTCCCCAATTCTTCATGGAGGGCTAGAACCTCTGTTCTATGGCTACAATAAATGACTAGCCTTAGCATCCCAAGGGGAGTTAGGGGTGGAGCAGGGACTACGACTCAGATCTCTGAGTTCCTGGAACAGGCTTTTCCCCCCGTCATTTATGCACCATGACACTTCCCTCTACAACAGGGACTGTTCCTTTCCTCTACCCCATGTGCTCCCATCTTTGCCAGCACAGTCCACACTACTCAAGGCAGCCAGTTGATATTGTAGACCCATCAGCCAAGACTTCATGCCTTGATCCTATAAAATGTTTGCACTACATTTTAATCCTCAACTCAGTACCTTACCTTGTTTTCTGGGGAGACTGAGAAATCAATTATGTATTTAGTTAAGGCAGGAGTCTATAGGAGGATGAAGGGAGATAGGAACTCAGAATAGCACAGCGGAAGAATGAAAGGGAAAGGATGACAGTGGGTACATGTGAGTCAATCCATTGAACAATTTGAGGCTATTAATCACTTACCATGTCCTTGGCTATTGTAAGAAAACTGCTCTAGGTGTCAGAAGGGGGGTGGGGGTGGCGGAGGAAGCCCTTCTCATGGTGTCCATTGCCTAAGTTTCTTTCAGGCCCCCCCATTCCTGTGACAATGTCTTCTCAGCAGCAGCAGCTAAGGCAGGGCTTGCCCCATAAGGCCCAGCAGCAGCAGGTGAAGCAGCCCTGTCAGCCACCTGCTGTCAGATGTCAAGAAACATGTG
This sequence comes from Procyon lotor, assembly GCA_028646535.1. Classification (NCBI taxonomy): domain Eukaryota; kingdom Metazoa; phylum Chordata; class Mammalia; order Carnivora; family Procyonidae; genus Procyon; species Procyon lotor. The sequence continues at coordinate 3,429 of JAQQSY010006862.1, forward strand.
CACCACAAACCAAAGTTCCATGTGCTCCACAGCCCAAGAAACAACACCCACCCAAGGCACAGTGATCCCTACCCAGCAGAAGTGTCCCATGGCCCAGCAGGTCCCCAAGAATAAACAGAAGTAATGGCAGACTGGGGTACCACCTGCCTGACATCCAGACTACCAGGCGGAACCTTCTCTTCCTCCTGCTCCTCTTCCCTCTGGATCCAAGAGCTGCCTTCTTCTCCTACCCCCTCCTTCCTAGGGTCCAGTGAAGCATTGTCAGGACTTCTCCTCATTTAGCCTTGTTCAAGTCTTCATCCCACCCTGATGCTCTCCCAGGTTCTAGGAGATGAGGAGTCCTCATCCTTTCTAGCTTCCAGCCTGGCCACAACTAGGGCCCCATCCATGCCCCCAAAGCAAGGGATGCTTCTAGGCTTCTTCTGGGGTTCCACTCTGACATGTGGGGACTCCAGAGTCTGAGGCACAGATTCTGTCGTACTGCTTCCTCCAACTCCCTCTTCATGCACTGCTCTCCTTTTCCTCCCCTAATAAATCTGTTTTGTGTCATTGTGTCCTATTCCAGTCTATGACCCATTCATTGGTTCAGAGGGGCATTTTGGGAAAATGAGTGTGCAGACACACATGTGTGGTGAGTATATCCTCATGGGCATCATGGCTCTGGTAATTTTTTTTTGTTGAGAAAACTTTTTATTTTAAAATGGTAAACAGAAATATATAATATATATGAAACTTCTGTGTTTTACTATGGTAGGGTAAAGTCAGATCCTGATGCATCTTACTTAAAGGAGAGGGAGAGAAAGGCCAGGGGCTATTTGACAAGAGTCTGGAAGACCCTTGCTAACTGTCTACTTATCTAATCTTATCTACAGAAGGATAAAGGGATGAACAGTTTAGCTCCTACCATTAGAGGCCTCCAATCCACCTGACAAATGTGGTTTTGGTCTCTTGGAAGTTGTCATTCTAAAAAGCAGAACAAACTTACATATATGATGTTAGAGTACCTCAAAGCACATCTATGAACATGTGCAAGTGAATTTTTCATGTATTTATGTGTTTTCCATTCATTTATTCCTTAATTCACACTCAAGCACTCAGCCACCTAATATTTTGCAAGTTCTGCTATGAGTTTGGGTCTCCATTCTGCCATGCTGGTTTTCCAGAGCTCTCCCAAGAACATTTATCCTGAGTCTTAGTCTACTCTGGATGTAATGGTCATTTTCTTATACAGGGAAAGGTTGTTGCAGGGATAGTTATATACAGAGTATGTGCAATTTTACAACTGGCCTTGTCAGTTGGTCCAACTTCATGTGTCTTATAAAAGGAGTCCTATTTTTATAGCTGGCTTCCTCACTCTGGTGCAAGACTGGCTACTTATATTAGAAAGAAGCTGTTTTCTCTATATGTAAAGAGATGAGTGGTAAAGGCAAGGCCCTGGATGGACAGAAATAGCCATACACACAGCCAGAATTTCTCACTTGAGCTTTATTCTTCCCTTGAGATTTGTTCACTGAATTCTAGGTGCCACCTCTGGCAAGGGAAATAATAAACTGCTTCTTCATTTCACACACTGGACTAAAAAGGAATTAATAACCACATTCTCTCTGTCCCCATTCTCTCTGTCCCCAAATTCTCTCAGCCATCCATGGCTGATATTTCCAAGTAGTAATTATTTAACACGGTGGGTGCAGGCACTAACCAGGAAAGTCAAAGTGTGGTAAAAAAAAAGAGTTAAAATTCAGAGGTGAATGTTTCTAACCTTAAGAGTTCTCTGACAGCCCTCTGAGCTCCAGTCTTTATATCCTGAATAAACTCCTCTATCAGGTAGAAAGGCTGGTTTGTCTTGGCAGACCCCTTGCCTGATTCCTTCCTTCTAAGCTCCAGCCAGGTTGTTGTGTGGGTTGGTTGGGTGGGTTTTGAATGCCTTCCTGAAGGCTCTGATGAATCCTCTCACAAACCCTTGGGATCCAGGGCTAGCAGACATGCATATAGCAGCTAATTGGCAGGACAGGAACAACTGAAACAAGGAGATCCTCTGCTGCAGTCTGAGTCTCAGGTTATCAGCTCAGTGAGGAAGGAGACACATCCATGCTTTCCACACCAATGGCCAAGGACAAAGTCCCACTTCTCTGTAAATATGTGAAAACTCATTCCCTGCATAAGAAATTTTTCCCCCTCTTCCTTTTGACCCCCTTCACTCACCTTCCCCCCTACACCTTTCTCCCAGCACTAGTAACTATCAATCTGTTCTCTATATCAATGATCTTGGTTTTGTTTTGTTTTTTTAGATCCTACATCTAAAGAGACTACTATGTATATATATATAATATATATATACATAGATAAAAAGATCATATAAGGTTTGTTTTCCTCTGTCTGACTTATTTCACTTAACATAATGCCCTCAAGATCCATCCATGTTGTTGCAAATGAGAGGATTTCATCCCTTCCCATGACTGAATAGTATTCTACTATGTGTGTATATATACCACAATTTCTTTTCCATTCATCTATTTATGGACACTTAGGTTATTTCCATATCTTATAAATTGCAAATAATGCAAATTAATTGTAAATAACACTTCAATGAACATGGGGATGAATATATCTTTTCAAGTTAGTGTTTTCATTTTCTTTTGATAAATACCCAGAAGTGGAATTGCTAAGTCATATGGTCGCTCTATTTTTAATTTTTTGAGAAAACCCCATACTATTTTCCATATTGGATGAACCAATTTACATTCCTACCAACAGGGTGCAAATATTTCCTTTTCTTTATATACTAGCCAACACTATTTCTTGTCTTTTCTATAATAGCTTTTCTAACAGGGATGAGGTGATATTTCATTGTGGTTTGTTTGCATATCCAAATGATATGTTGAGCATATTTTTATGTGCCTGTTGGCCATCTGGATGTCTTCTTTGGAAAAATGTCTATTCAGATCTTCCCATTTTGTAATCAAATTGTTTTTGCTATTGAATTATATGACTTCTTTATATGTATATATTTTATATTACCCCCTTATCAGATATATGTTTTATAAACATCCTCTCTTATTCAGTAGATTGCTTTTTTATTTTGTTGATGGTTTCCATTGTTGTGGAGATGCATTTTAGTTTACTATAACCTCACTCATTTATTTTTGCCTTTGTTGCCTTTGCTTTTGGTGTCAGATTTAAAAAATTATTGCCAACAGCAATGTCAAAGAGCTTACTGCCCATGTTTTCTTCTAGGAATTTTATGATTTCAGGTCTTACATTAAAGTCCTTAATTAATTTTCAGTTCATTTTCTGTATGGTGTAAAATTGTGGTTGAGGTTTATTCTTTTGAATATGGCTGTCCAGTTTTTCCAGCATCGTTTATTGGAGAGATTGTTCTTTCCCCATTATATATACTTTCCTCCTTGTTGTAAATTAATGGACCACAGATGCATGGATTTCTTTCTGAGCTCCTTTTTCTTTTCCACTGATTTGTGGTCTGTTTTATGCCAGTGCCATACTATTTGGTTACTACAGATTTGTAATATAATTTGCAGTCAGAAAGTGTGATGCCTCCAGCTTTGTTCTTCTTTCTTAAGATTGCATTGGAATGGTGCTAGGAAAATTGGACAGTTATATATAGAAGAATGAAACCTGACCATTCACTTACACCATACACAAAGGTAAACTCGAAATGGATAAAAGACCTCAACGTGACGCAGGAATCTATCAAAATCGTAGAGGAGAACATAGGCAGTAACCTCTTCAACAGCAGCCACAGCAACTTCTTTCAGGACATGTCTCCAGAGGCAAAGTAAACAAAAGTGAAAATGGGCTTTTGGGACTTCATCGAGATAAAAAGCTTCTGTACAGCAAAGGCAACAGTCAACAAAACAAGAAATCCACGGAAAGGGAGAGGATATTCGTAAATGACACTACAGACAAAAGTCTGATATCTAAGATCTATAAAGAACTCCTCAAATTCAACAAACACTCACAAAACAGATAATCACATCAAGAAATGGGCAGAAGACAGGAACAGACACTTCTCCAAAGAAGACATACAAATGGCTAACAGACATATCAAAAAATGTTCATCATCTTTTGCCTTTAGGAAGATTCAATCAAAACCATATTGAGATACCATCTTACACCAGTTAAAATGGCCAAAATCAACAGAACAGTAAACAACAAATGTTGGAGAGGGTGTGAGAAAGGGGAACAGTCTTCCACTGTTGGTGGGAATGCAAGTTGGTGCAGCCACTTTGGAAAACAGTGTGGAGATTCCTCAAGGAATTAAAAATAGAGGGGCGCTTGGGTGGCTCAGTCGTTAAGCGTCTGCCTTCAGCTCAGGTCATGATCCCAGAGTCCTGGGAGCGAGCCCCACATCAGGCTCCTTGATCAGCAGGAAGCCTGCTTCTCCCGCTACCACTCCCTCTGCTTGTGTTCCCTCTCTCACTGTGTTTCCCTCTGTCAAATAAATAAAATCTTAAAAAAAAAAAAATAGAGCTACCCTATGACCCTGCAATTGCACGCCTGGGTATTTACCCCAAAGAAGCAGATGCAGTACAAAGAAGGGCCACATGCACCCCAATGTTCATAGCAGCAATGGCCACAATCACCAAACTGTGGAAAGAATCAAGATGCCCTCCAACAGATGAATGGATAAAGAAGATATGGTACATATATACAATGGAATATTATGCCTCCATCAGAAAGGATGACTACCCTAGTTTTGTGTCAACATGGAAGGGACTGGAAGAGATTATGCTGAGTGAAATAAGTCAAGCAGACAGAGTCAGTTATCATAGGGTTTCACCAACGTGTGGAGCATAAGGAAAAACTTGGAGGACATTGTGAGAAGGAAAGGAGGGTGAATTGGGGGAAATTGAAGGGGGAGATGAACCATGAGAGACTGTGGATTCTGAGAAACAAACTGAGTTTTGGAGGGGAGAGGGTGGGGTATTGGTTGAACCTGGTGGTGGGTTTTGAGGAGGGCACGTATTTCATGGAGCACTGGGTATGGTGCATGAATAATGAATCTTGGAACACTGAAAAAGTAAAATTAAATTAATTGAAAAAAAAGATTGCTTTGGTTACTGGGGGTCTTTGTGATTCCATACAATTTTAAGCTATTGTTTAATGCAATGCCACCCATCAGAGACTCACAAAGTAACAATGTCTTATGTCAAAATCTTTTTCATATATGTGGTGAAAGAAAGATGATTTGTTTATTTCTGGTTCTTTTTCATTTGAAGTAATATAATGTCAGAACAGAAGCGATAACATTTAGTTCAACTTCTTCATTGACCAAAGAGAAAACTTAAAAAAAGTTTAAGAACTACTGGATTATTCCAAAATTCCCATACAAGATCCAAAACATACATTTCTGCAGCAATAAAGAATTCACTTTCCCAAAAAATAACATTCAATTTTGACACCTTTGTTTTCTGATTCATGTTATTCTTTCTGCCAAGAAGGAATTTCTCCATGTGCTCTCTAGGAGATCCTCTTTGTTTTGAAGTTCTAGTTCAAACATTTCTATGGAACCTCATTTAACATTTTAGAAAGAACTGATACCTTCTATAAGCTCCCATGACAACTTTGTACAAGTTTCTATTAGCAATACAGCTATTGTAATTGTTTTATGAATTATGCATATAATTATTTTTTGCATTATAGTTCACTTTTATGTGTTTATTTCCCCTATTAAAATATGAGCCTTTGAAGCCTATGGGTACTAGTGATCTTATATCCCCAAATGCATAATGAACTTCTGCTTCTGAGTGGAATGGGATTGTTTGCATAAAATCAGTAGTCTACTGCAAGTCTAGAAGAATAAGTAAATAAATTATCTGAACTCAAATGAAGATCTTAAGGCTCCAAAGGAAGGAGAACTTCAGAGGTGAGCTGAAAAAAGTTTAACCAGGCATCATTTGTGGATTCTTGGCATAGGGAGAACAATGAAAATTTGTTTCATTTTTTTCACAGTGGGTTTTCCACTGTGGCAGACACTTGCTGGGAGACAGAGAAACCCAAGAGTTATTGAATGCTTTCAGGAACTTCAAGTAAGTGACTGATTTTTCCATTCTTAAAATTTAGTGAATTCTTGGAATGTTCAGGTTAGGACACTAAAATTCTAAATAGAAATTCCCTGAAAAACAGAGAAGAATACTTAGTAGGTTTATGAGACAATGATTGGCCTTTGTGACCTGCTGGTGTTACAGGCCCTGGGGAATATACCAGATTGACAGAACTGTTAAGACCATGGGAAAATATAACCTGTTATGATATAAGTTAGAATAGTGGTTATCCCTGGTGAGAGCACTGATCAGAGGGGGCATGGTGGAGCTTTCTGGATTCCAGAAATGTTCTGTCTTATGGGTTGTGGTGACATGTATACATAACCATATAAAAAAATTCACCGAGCTGTACCTATGATTTGTGCTTTTTCTTAATCTCAATGAAAATAGATACATTTTATAGTATATACATTAAATTAATATATATTAATTTAAATCATCATATTGTGCACCTTAAATTTACACAATGTTATATGACAACTGTATCTCAATAAAGCAAAGTGGAACAAAGAAAAAAAAATAGCATCAATTACCTTAACTAAATTTTCTGAATGATAGGTGAGATCTTTATACTGAAAGTATAAAACATTATTGAAAGAAACTAAAGAACTAACAAATGTAGATATGGGTCATATTAATGTATGGAATATGGATCTAATAAGTCATATAGACACAATCATCTGATTAATTACCAAAAAAAATGAAGTAGAAAACAATGGCATTGAAAAGTTCCAACATCAGAATTATTGGAATCCCAGAACACTCATGAAATCATCCTGAGAACCAAGATTATTCACTTTTGGATCCCTACAGGAGCAGAAAACAGCAGTGGAGAGGTAAAGCAGAGTGGGAACACTCAGACTTATATCGGAGGATAAACAGAAGGGGGAGAGAGCCACCAGAAGTGACCCAAGGAAAGTAATACCCCAAATGAGAGTGCCGTGTTTGGGGATGAGCATAAAAACAGTATGGAGATTCCTCAAAAAGCTGAAAATAGAGCTACCCTATGACCCAGCAATTGCACTACTGGGTATTTACCCTAAAGATACAAATGTGATCCGAAGGGGCATGTGCACCTGAATGTTTATAGCAGCAATGTCCACAATAGCCAAACCATGGAAAGACCCTAGATGTCCATCAGCAGATGAATGGATAAAAAAGATGTGGTATATATACACAATGGAATACCATGCAGCCATCAAGAGAAATGAAATCTTGCCATTTGCAACAACATGGATGGAACTGGAGGGTATTATGCTAAGTGAAATAAGTCAGAGAAAGACAATTATCACATGATCTCTCTGATATGAAGAA
>JAQQSY010006863.1:0-10803 GCA_028646535.1 Procyon lotor
GAGTGATGCGGAGCACTTTTTCATGTGTCTGTTGGCCTCGATCTTTTTTTCTACCTGGATAACTCATTGGTCTTGACCATGTTTTCTGAATAGTTAGTCCATCTCCACTGATCTTTAACACCATCTCAGACATAAACAACATTTCTGTGTAAGTGTTTGTTGATTCTGGCCTCTTTTTTCTGCTTTCGTGTTCTGTCTAGACTTGTATCAAAATCACTGTCTTAATTAATATAAGTTTATTCTAATATATGATAGAATAAGTCTTTCTACCTTATTTTTCAAGATTATGTTAGTGATTCTTGGTTTTTTTCCTTTTCTCTGTGAATTTTAGGATCAACTTGTCATGTTCTTCAAAAATACTCTTTGGGGTTTTGATGGAATTAATTTGTGATAAAATTAACATCTTCATAATTCTGAGTCTCTCCATTCATGACTCTACTGTATTCTATCTCCATTTATTTAGATCTTTTTTTGTGATTCCCTTGTAAGGTTTTATAATTTTATCCATAAACAGAGTTGATCCTCATTATTCATGGATTTCATATTTGTGAATTTGTCTCCTCCCTAAAATTTATTTGTAACCCCCACATCAATACTCACCGTACTTTCATGGTCATTCACAACCATGTTCAGAGTAGCAAAAAAATAGGGTTGACCAAGATATACCAGTGTTCCCAGCCGAGTTCTGGCAAAGTGGTATTTTGCTTTCTTGTTTTAGTTCTCATATTGTAAACATGAGTATCCTTTCTTCAGTTTCATACTTATGTGGCCTTTTTTGGTGATTTTACTGTTTAAAATGCCACCTAAGTGTAGTGCTGAAGTGTTATCTAGTGTTCCTAAGTGCAAGAAGTTTGGGGTGCACCTTTTGGAGAAAATATATGTGGTATATAAGCTTTGTTCAGGCATGAGTCATAGTGCTGTTGGCTGTAAGTTTAGTATTAATGAATCAACAATACATATTAAGTGAGGTCTTTTAAAACAGAAACACACATGAAACAAGGTTATATATCGATCAGCCAGTCAAAATGTGACCAGAAACTTTCAGGAACCCTACCTTGTATTTCCCCTAGGAGCAATGGTTCAGTATTTGCTACTTGAGGGTTTGTGGCAACTTTATAGAACATAATTACTACAAATAATGAGAATCGACTGCATCCTAAACATTTTTTATTACATTTATTTCAAGGTACCTTGTATTTTATGTAATTGTAAATAGTATCTGTTTTTACGTTATATTTTCTCATTTGTTTTTACTGCTGTTAACTGTATTGATTTTGATATGCTAATCTTGTGTCCCAGCTTTGTCATTCTACTAGCTGTGTGAGTCTTGGTGAGTTTATTAGTTTGCTGGGGGCTGCCCTCTCGAAGTACCACAAACTGGGTGGTTCTGAACAACAGAAATTTATTGTCTCACAGTTCTGGAGGCTAAAAGTCTGAAATCAAACTCTTGGTAGGTTCCTGTTCCCCTTCAAAAACTGTAGGGGACTCCTTCCTTTCCTCTTCCTAGCTCCTGTTGGTTGCCGAGGATCTTTGGCATTCCTTGGTTTGTAGCTGCATGGCTCCAATCTCTGACTTTGGTGCCACATGGCATTCTTTCTCTGTGGGTCTAAGTCCAAATTCACCTCTTTGTAAAAGAGCATCGATCATATTGGCTTAGGGCCCACCAAACAAGGTCATCTTAAATTGATTATATCTGCAAAGATCTGATTTTCAATAAGGTCCTATTCACAGGTTCTAGGGGTTAGGCGTTCATCATGTCCTTTGGGGAACACAATTCAACCTATAACAGTAAGTTATTTTGTCTTTCTGTACATCAGTTTTCTTTGGAAATAGTAACTGTGTTGTTCTCAATCTAATTGTATTAGATTAGTTAATATTATTAGTTAATAATATATGGAAGGTACCCAGAACTGTGCCTGGCCCACAGTAAGAATACAATATGTGTTAGCTAATTAAGGGCACTTGGGTGGCTTAGTCAGTTAAGTGTCTGCTTTTGGCTCAGGTCATCACCTCAGGGTCTTTTGATCCAGCCCTGTGTCAGGCCCCCTGCTCAGTGGGGGGTCTACTTCTTTCCCTTCCCTTCTCCCTCTCCTTCCCTCTGCTCATGCACTCTCTCAAATAAATAAAATCTTTTAAAAAAAATGAAAATTAAAAATATGTGTCAGATAAATTACTTTTATCTAACCACTTTTTTGAACACTGTTCCTTGTTTCAGTAGCCTGTAGATTATTTTGAATATACTCTATAGATAATCCTGTTGTATGGAGATGGCAATTTTGTTTTTTCTAATTTTTATACATTTTATTTTACTTTCTTACCTTATTATTGTAAGACCTCCATGATAATATTGTATAAAAGCAGTGATATAGGATTAGTGGGCATCTTGTTTTGTTTGTGATTTAAATGGGAGTTATTCTATAATTTTATAGAATTTATTAAATATGATGATTGCTATAAGTTCACAATGATGTCATTTCTCAGGTTAAGAACATTTATTTCCAGTCATAATTTTTAAAGGGGTTTTTGTTTTTAAAGATTTTATTTATTTATTTGAGAGGCAGAGAAAGAGAGAGCGCACACTTAAGCACACACAAGCGGGGGTCAAGGGGAGAGGGGCAGAGAGAGAAGCTTCTCCCACTGAGCAGGAAGCCTGATGTGGGGCTGGATCCCAGGACCCTAGGATCATGACCTGAGCTAAAGGCAGATGCTTAACCGACTGCACCACTCAGGAGCCCCTAAAGGATTTGATTTGATTTTTTAAATTTTTCTTCTTTTTAAATATTTTATTTATTTAATTGACAGAGAGAGACACAGTGAGAAAGGGAACACAAGCAGGGAGAGTAGGAGAGGGAGAAGGAGGCTCCCTGCTGAGCAAGGAGCCCAATGCTGGGCTCAATCCCAGGACCCGGGATCACGTCCTGAGTGCAAGGCAGACACTTAATGACTGAGCCACCCAGATGCCCCACCTAAAGGGTTTTAGAAATAATTTTGAATGAATATTAAATACTTTTAAAGTGCATTTCTTAAGACAATTATGGTGTTTTTCTCCCTTCAATATCAAATCCCAAAGGCTAGGAATCAGCAGCAAATGAAAGTTTGGGCTATGGGTTAGGAGGTGAGTGGAAACTAGCTGGAATCAGACTGAATTGAGAACAAAGGAAGAAACACAAATTACATTTGAATGAGTGTCTTGTTTTGCAGGTGCAAAGTATTTGGACCTGGAGGACTAGCTTAGAGTCAGTAATAATAATAAATAATAATAATAATGATAGCAACATGATAAGTAATAGTTCACATTAACATTCCTTACCAAATCCTTCCAACACAATGGAAGTAAAAGGATATACATTCCCTTTTGTAGTTTACGAAGTACAGTTATTTTGTGAGCTCTAATGAAGTAGCAGCATTAAAAAAATATATCTGAAATAATGAAGGAAAAAAAGTTTACAACACTGGGACACAGGAGACAATATAATTCCAGTTTCATGCTTAGTCACAAAATCATCCTAAATAACTTGTTGAAATTCGACCTGTAGCGTGGTATAAATTCTATGGTGGGCAACTTATCCCCTGTGGCTCAGACTCCCTGCGAGTCACTGGGAGGGTGATCATTCCCTGCCCTCCCCAGCACCCCCTTCCCCGTTCTTTCTCCTGATCAAATAATTTTTATTGTTATTTGAAAGTTCGTTGCACTGGGATAGATCATCTTTTTGGGATACGGACAAGGTAAAAACCTGGCTTAGGTCCACATAAAACATTCTGAAACCTGTTTGTGATGACTGTTTGGACAGGCTTTGTAGCTGATGTATCTCTTTAGATGACAGCTGGGTCCTGGCCTGAACCTCTGTACTCACCTTCTGTTTATACCTTCAATGAGTAATCTCCTGTTGTTTACACCTTAGGGGTTGCCTCTTGACTTCAAATCTTCAGAGTGAAAAAAGCAGAGGGGAAGCAAGGAGCTCAAGGTTTCTGGAGTCATTTCAGAGTTTCTGTGAGGTGAGAAAACTCAGCGTTGCTTACTCCTTTACTTCTGAACTATTAGTCCTAGTGGTTGGCAGCAGAGTTATCCATGATTGAAGGCTGTAAGTGCAAAAATCAAAAGGCAATTCAGGCATGTTTCTGGTCGGGTTTGGGACCTGCTTCAAAAACCAGTGGAAAAAGGAATATTTCTCTCTGCTTACAACTTGTTTCTCGGGTTCCTAAAATGACCTACAAAAAAGTAAATGCTCTGTAAAAGTTATAAATTATACTGAAACGGTCCTCCCGTTTTCTCCCTTACCCCTTCCTTCTTTCCTTCTTTCACCTTTCCTCTTTCCCACCAACACAGACCTCGCAGGTGTCTATTCCATATGTCAGAGATCGGTGATGTGTAGAAAGTGCCTGGCACAGTTTCTAGTTTATAACAAGTACCCAGTAAGAGATCGCTACCCCTAATGAGAGCATGGCAAATTTTGGTGCGATTTGTTATCACATCCGGTGAGCACCTTACCAAGGAGAGGCTTCCTCGTGATGCCTTTTCTGGTTAGAAGTTGATGTTTGCGATAGCACCATTCACTGGTCAGAAAATTGAAAACGACTAAATTATGCAAAATCCCATTTCTAGTGACATTTCCATGGGGAGGGTGAAACAAAGTCTCTCTGCAAGCCTTGATCCAAACATTGGGCTAAAGAGGACACGTGGCCATAGATGATTGGAAGACTGTAAAAGGTTAATGGGTGATCATTTAAAAATATATGTGAAGACTTTTTTGTCTAGTTTGGAGGACTGCTTTTTCTAAGTTCGCACACAAATTCCTTTTTATAGCGGGTAGGCTGCCTTTCTCAGCTGTACCCTGTCATTCCTAAACAATCCTAGAGCTAAAAATTTTAAGTGCTGTCACCCCAAATTGCTAGACAGAACTTACTCTTTAATTTGTCTGTCACTCTGTCTGTCACTCCCCTTGCACTTTGTGGCGAGGCATTGGTTCAACTGTCATAGCTTGAGTTCCTTTCCAGTGAAACCAGAGGGCCTGTTTTACTCCTGTGATGACTAGAGTGGTCACCTACAGCTGCCCAGGGCTATTTTGACCTTCAACTTTGGTGGTGGGGGGGGGAGTCCTGCTGACAAAGTGCAAATAACAAATCTTTATTCTTTTTACATGAATGATCCCTCACCACAAAACTGTCAATTAGTAGTAAAGACTCAAAAATTGAGAAGCAATATGGGGATAGATTTAAAAACTGGTCACCCCAACATTTAATTATGATTGTACTTTAAGCAAATGGCTCACCACAGTGCCAAGCTCAGCAATGCTTCACAGAGGCAGGTAAGAAGCATTTGGCTTCCCTAACGGAGGATCTAAGGAACTTACAGATCAATGGGTGGGAAAGACCATTAAATAGCTAATTACTCTTCTTGACTTTCGCCTATTTGCTGTATCTAACCTGGGGGAAAACACTTGGAGGGGAATAATTTACTGTTTGTTTGCCTTTTTCTCACTCTCTGAGCATGGAATTTCTAGAGGCAGAACCTGCTAAAGGACGCTAACAGGTTACAGGGGAAGGAGAGACTGTGTCACAGTCAAGGCTGAGTGATAGGGTCCCAAGAAGAGTCAAGAAGTAAACTTTGGGGGGCGCCTGGGTGGCTCAGTGGTTAAGCGTCTGCCTTCGGCCCAGGTCAGATCCCAGGGGCTTGGGATCGAGCCCTGCATCGGGCTCTCTGCTCTGCGGGAAGCCTGCTTCTCCCGCTACCATTTCCTCTGCTTGTGTTCCCTCTCTCGCTGTGTTTCTCTCTGTCAAATGAATAGAATCTAAAAAAAAAAAAAAAAAAAATTAAAAAAAAAAAAAAAGAAGTAAACTTTGGTTCAATCTCTACCTCCCCACCCAAATCCTTTCTGATTATTGCAGGAAGTCTTTGAGTGAGCACAGGGGTAAAGAGAAAGCATCTCCTGCAATCCAATGTTATGACATTATCTCTTCCTCCTCCTGAATGGGGATACTTCACCCCTGTTGATGTGGAGGCACACCTTCCTCTCACCTGTATCAGCCCTGGTACTAGGCCACAAAGCACGTTTGGTGTGTGTGTGGTTTCTTACAAAGACCTTAATAATGCAGGGTTTTGTTCTATGGACTCTTGGTATACAGGGTTCTTCTATCTGTGATTTTGGCTTTGGACTCTGGGGGAAGGGTTGGGGTGCACGTCGAGACTAATCTTGGTGCTCTTCGCTGTGCTGTTCTAAGACCACACTCTTCTCTAAGCCTGCTCCCTAGGGTTGGCACTTAGTTTGACCTCTGTGCCTCCTCGATCCTCTGTCCACCCTGTCCTGTTCTCCACTGAGCTCATATTCTACATCCTGGGGGATGAGGGGGCATAAAGATGATCTTCAACCCCACTGCCCATCAGACAGAGCCCCAGATGGGTTTGATTTTGTAATGAATGAACATCTTGGGCCTTTGTTCTGGGACCTCTGCAAAAGTAATGGCAGCTATCTTTTTTTTGGTGCTTTAAATGAACAATTTGATTTTTGAAGCAGAATTATTCAAGGAAAGAATATGAGGAGAGCTTGGAGGACATAAAACATTTTAAATACTCCAACTACTGATGATTTCATTTTTAAAAAAAATATGTCAAGTTTTGGAAATGTGAACAGGGTAACTTTTTCTGGGTCTTTAACAGAAGGATCAATAGTTGGAGAATACATGTCTACCTCTGCAAAAGTTATTTTTTAGATAACTCTCTAGGAGTTGCCACTATTAATTTTATGTTAGTCTTGTTGTGTAGAATGTTCTGAACTAACAGATGATTCCTACAGCTCAGTTTACATTTGTCCCCTGATCTCCCACCCTTCCTCCCATGTGAGGAACTAATGTTTTTCTGACTGGCTTCCTTTCTCTCCTTCTCCTCGAATTTCAGTCGAAGTCCATTTTGTGAACTTGTGCTTATAGTTTAGAAAACTTTACTGATGAGAGGCTTTGCTCTAATATATAATTAATGAGTCAGAACTCTATGTCCAAGCTGCTTTTTAAGTGCCAACAAATTGTTTTAATTTACATACCAAAGTCTTCATTTTGTTCTTAAACCTTTTGGACTTGCTTGATACATTTATCAAGTATGATTCCAAAAGTTCTTATGTGGGCAATGTGCAGTGTGTGCTTAATAGATAACGTTAATAAACTCACACTCAATCATAACACTAAAAGCCACTTACATCTGGATTTACTGGCAATAAAAAGAGACATTACAGAACTTTGGGAATTTGATGAAGGCGCCAAATACTAGTCTTAGATTACAAAATTGTAGAATCTAACTACTTGGGAAAACAAAGCAATCAAGGACAGACTTTTGGTAAAAGCTTTGCAGTGTAGATTAATAATTAATGTGTTAAATGTACTTTGTAATAAACTCTATCATCATGGATTACTTTTGATAGCTAAATTGGCAATGATACCCCAGTGTGGCTTCATTGACTCAGGCTTTCAATTTTACTGGCTAGATTTATCAGGTTAAATGACAATGATCCTATTATAGGCCTATTTTAACTTGCTTAGAAATCATAATTAATTTAAAAATATTGATGGAGACTGCAAAAATTATACAAAAATTGGCAAAATTTCAAATAACAGGAGAAGGTCTTTAAAAGAGCAAGTGGCATAATCTAATTTTTTCCCCAAAAAATGTTTATTTTATTTTTTCAGTGTTACAAGATTTATTGTTTGGCATAATCTAATTTTAAGGTAAGTAAGTAGCAGTCAGTAGGGAAAAGCATTTCAAAGGAACTAATTAATGTTTTTCATTCAAGAGAGTGTTGAAGGTAGTGCTATCTGATTATTATATATGGATAATAAAGATGAAATATTTAGTAAGTTAGTCTAAAAATAGTCATATGTTTCAGAAACAAGTAAATCATATTTTATAATTTGTATACAATATAACTTATATACATATGTTACACCAACTCTGAGGTCAGTAGCCATAAGATTTAAATGTCTGGAAGACTGAGAAAGATATCCTTTGTGATGTGTTTAAGTCTAGAACTCTCAGCATTTTTTTCAGAAATTGAATATAAATCCCACCAGAATCCTTTGGAACACACAGAGAATGACAAACCAAATAGACCATCTCTTAGAAAAGTGAATTTTATTTCCTCAATCTTTGCCTTAACCTTAAGGAAATTGCATTTATTTCTATTTTCATGGGGCACTCCATTGTCAGAAGAGGGATAGTCAGGGGTCGTGCTGGAGTTAAGGTACAGGATTACTGCAAAAATCTGTAATTCATCCCTTGTTTTGAGAGTCCCTTATTCCCTACCCTTAAGAACAAAGAACAATAATCTCACACACACTTAGAACTCTACTCGTGGCAAAGGATTTTTGTTTTTCCATTTTACAATGCTGTTAATTATTTTAAAACTCACACAAAACAATACTATATTTATTATGGGCATATGTAAGTAAATTACGTGAGAAAAAAATCTGCCACAGACCACAGTGATGACTTCTGTAGAAGAAATAGAGATCGAAGTCTTTATCTGAAGATCAAAGGGGACTGAACCCACAGAGCACCCTCACACACACTATTTTTTTTAGCCTTAAAAGACTTGTGAAGTGCAGTTTATACAGGAGGCTCCTCTATGTTCATCTCACTAAGAGCTGAGAACCTACTATATTTCAGCTACTTGGGATACATCAGTGGACAAAGTCCATGACCTCAGAACAGACACCCTCATGAGGAGTACAGACAAAAAATAACAGATGTAAAAAACAAGTAGGTTAAATAGGATGTGAGAAGATGATAATTAGTATAGAGAAAGAAAAAGATAAGTTTGGAAGGAGGTGAGGGATTACCCATGGGGATATTTGGGTGAAGAGCTTTCCAAGATGAGAGCTCAGTCATGGCCAGATCCTCGGGGCAGGTGTGCCTGTTCTCTCAAGAAAATGCCAGGTGGCTCGTGTGGTTAGAGCAGAATGAGGAAGAGATGAAGTCAGTCAGACAGACAATAGGGACCACTGTGAAGTCTTTGGTTCCTCCTTGAAGGGAAATATGGAGCTATGACAGGAATTTGAGCAGAGGAGTGACGCAATCTCACTTGAGTTTGAAAAGCTCCCCCCAGCTATTGTGATGAGGTAGAGTGTGGAGGACAAGCTTCTCAGGGAGGCCAGTCAGGAGGCTCAGGCACTAAACTAGGGGAGGGCTGAGGTGGCTCAGACCCAGGAAGGTGCAGTGGAAATAGAAAAGGACACAATTTGAACATCTTTTGAAGGAACAGTGGACAGGATTTCCTGAGATTGGATGAGGGTAAAAGAGAAGGACACGTGAAAAAGATCTCCAGCGTTCTTTGGCCTAAACACCTAGAAGGAGGAAATTGCCATCAATGGAAATAGAGGGAAGGCTCAGCCACCCAGATGTACCCTAATATTGTCTTTAAGTATATCTAGGTCAACAGCCAACTAGGAAATGAGATGTGAGAATCTGGAGTTTGGAAGATGAGACTGGAGTGGATATATGTGTCTGCATTTGGGAATCAGCAGCGGGACGCTGTTCTTGAAAGCCCCGAGGTGGACGAGACTGCCAAAGCAGTGAGGGTGGAGAGAGAGGAGAAGATCAGGGATCCCGTCTCTCTTCATGCTGCAGGCATGAAACACACACTCAGTGGGATAACTACGTAATCGCAATAATGAGCAAGTGCTATGAAGGAAAATTTCACGGCGCCCTGGGGTGTAGGATGGTCAGGGCGACCCTCCCACAGAATGTGGCCCTTTCAAGGAGACCTGAAGGAGAAGTAGGAAAAAGTCAGCCTGGAAAGGGAAGAGAGGTTGAGTGAACAGAACCAGGGCAGAGCAGTTTTGTGTGAGCAAACGACCTGGGGCCACAAGGGCCTGGTGCACACTGAACAGAGCAAGTGTGGCAAGAACTTGGTGTGCCAGGGGGAGGGTGACAAGAAATGCGGTTGAAGGGGAAAGTAGGGGCCAGATTGAGCAAGGGGCTGCAGGCCACATGAGAATTTTGAACTTCTGAGCAACGGAAAACCCTTCAAAATGCTAAGAAGAAAAAGACTATAAAACAATGAATTAAAATCCTTTAGCAGAAAAAAGGTGAATAATGAAGAGGACAGTGTCATGGAAGGTTCTGCTTAAAATGTGTGTTAAGCATGTGGGAGAAAGCAGGATGAATGAATGGCAAAGTGGCAAAACAGGCTCTTCAGGTACAAGGACTGAGACCACAACAAGGTGAGATTGTGAGTAATATTTAATTTTATGGCCATTTCATTTAAAAAACTGAAAACCTCACAAGAGCTAGAGAGGAATACTAGAAAGCAGGTATGGTGTGGCTGGGGATGTGACCCCCCCAGACTGAGAGTTGGAAAAGCCTTTTTAAAATTGGAAACCAGAATGACACCGGGCATGTAAAATAATGAAAGCAACCAGGTGGCCGGCCCCGTCTGTCCTTTGTTGTAAAGTTAGAACGGGTCATGGTTAACGAGTGGCGACAAGCTGTTTTCCATCTACCCTGAGAATCCAAAAAGAAAAAAAGAGCCTCCACTAAGGATTGAGGAGAGGTCGGAGCAAGAATGTTTTGACATTACAATACATGATAATAAATTTTGTGGGCTTGCCTTTTCTGAAAGTCTTTAGGAGCCCGACAGACTAGAGGTTGAGAATGTTTAAAATAAGTTAACTATGGTGAATCTTAGGGTGCTTTGCTACTTGGACTTATTGGTTGTAACTGCCCCTAATTAAGAAACTGTTCTGGGAGGCGGGAGTGATTAGACTTAGCAGTTAGCCGATAGAGTTAGAAGAGGGAGTTAGTGGGATTTTTTTTTTTTT
>JAQQSY010006864.1:0-10803 GCA_028646535.1 Procyon lotor
AGTAAACAACAAATGATGGAGAGAGTGTGGAGAAAGGGGAACCCTCTTACATTGTTGGTGGGATTGCAAGCTGGAGCAGCCACTTTGGAAAACAGTGTGGAGATTCCTCAAGAAATTAAAAATAGAGCTACTCTATGACCCTGCAATTGCACTCCTGGGTATTTACCCCAAAGAAGCAGATGCAGTGCAAAGAAGGGCCACATGTACCCCAATGTTCATAGCAGCAATGGCCATAATTGTCTAACTGTGGAAAGAACCAAAATGCCTTTCAACAGATGAATGGATAAAGAAGATATGGTCCATATATACGATGGAACATTATGCCTCCATCAGAAAGGACAAATATCCAACTTTTGTATCAACATGGACAGGACTAGAAGAGATCATGCAGAGTGAAATAAGTCAAGCAGAGAGTGTCAATTATTTTACGGTCTCACTTATGTGTGGAACGTAAGGAAAAACATGGAGGGCATTGTGAGAAGGAAGGGAAAGGGGAATGGAGGGAAATCAAAGGGGGAGATGAACTATGAGAGATTGTGGACTATGAGCAACAAACTGAGGGTTTTGGAGGGGCAGGGAGTGTTGGGCAAGCCTGGTGGTGGAAGGCATGTATTGCAGGAAGCACTGGGTGTGGTGAATGAACAATTAATCTTGTAACACTGAAAAAATAAAATGTACATATTTGGGAAAAAAATGAGTGTGCCAGATAAATATTATTTTCTATAGCCTGACTTATTTATATATGCCAATGATTCAATTAAAGTATATATATTTTATTTATTATTTTCCATGTCTACAACTTATAGAAATCATCAAATTATTTTTAATTATTGAGATGGTATTATTCAATAGATAGCATTTTAAGTAATACAAAATTATTATTGTCCATTTCCATTAAGAAAGAGTAGTAAGTGAATTTCAGGAATTTAGGGCAATAAAATGTTTAACATATTGGATGATTCATGCTAGTGACTAGGTTATATAACTAAAAATGAAAATAAATTAGTCATATATATTTATATAAACACAATTTTAATAAACTATTTATATGAGCTGAGCAATATATAATGTTAATTTAATATATTTTATTGTTTTCATTATAGACTGGACAGTATATAATTAGCACCCATGATGTCTTGCTAGTAACATAAATAAATAACAGATGAGATATTATTCAATAACATAATGTTGAGTATCTCATAGGTGTCCTGATTGTTTAATCCGTTAAGGGAAGCAAGATAAACATCTAGATAATTTTATTTTTACATTATTATTAAAATGTAATTGCTCTTACAGAATAGATTTCTTTTTAAAAATTGTGTAATGGGGGTGCCTGAGTGTCTCAGTGGGTTAAAACCTCTGCCTTCAGCTCTGGACATGATCTCAGGGTCCTGGGATTGAGCCCCACATCTGGCTTCTCTGCCTGCTTCTCTGCATACTTGTGATCTCTCTCTCTGTCAAATAAATAAATAAAATCTTAAAAAAAATTATAAAAAAAACTATTTAATAACTTCTAACCCCTAAAGGGAAGGTTTTTATTTATTTTTTTAATTAAATCTTCTCTGTTGACTGGAGCACATGGTTTTCTCTCCATGAAATTAAAAAAAAAATCAAAATGTTATATTTCATGTTGAATTTGATGGTGTTTAAATATGTGGTGCTTTTGCCCTGTTACCTATAGCTTTACATTCAAACTGCATGGCAATATAATAAATGATTAGATTATAAGAAATTGTTACATGACAGTCACTTCTACACTTACCAGTCTAAGCCTAATTTTTTTCAGAAACATTTGTTTTATTTCTTGAAAATTGTATATATCTTATCTTAGAACTGAAATAGGTGCCTAAATATTGATTTGTTTAAATACAAAAGAGAGGGATGCCTAGGTGGCTCAGTCGGTTAAGTGTCTGCCTTTGGCTTAAGTCATGATTCCCAGGGTCCTGAGACTGAGCCTCACATCAGGGTCCTTGCTCAGCAGGGAGCCTGATTCTCCCTCTGCCTGCTGCTCCCCCTGCTTGTGCTCTCTCTCTCTCTGAAAAATTAATAAACAAAATATTTAAAATAAATAAATAAATAAACGCGAGACAAAAGTGGCATTTCTTATAATATTTCTCATGTCTGGCATCCTGAAAGTCATATTTGTGGGGGAAAAAAAGGATAATCAACACATATTGACTTAATCATGTTGGATAAATCTCAATATCTCAATAGGAAGATAAATACAACAAAAAATGGAAAAAAATGTGGAAAAAATTATTAAGATTTACACTTAATAGTTAAGAAAACTTAAAGGGTGGACATGAATTATTTTGAACTTGTTATCTGTGTTTATAGACAGATAAATTGTTTTAAGAGATAGAAATGCAATCAATGAAGTAATATTTATCTGAGGTAGAAACATTTTATAATGAAATATAAAACTATGTTGATTTATATCATGTGATGGCAAAGCTAGACTGTAATCTATAAATTCTTGAAAGAAAAATAATGAGGGGAATATATTGCAATAAATTGCATTTAATCTCTTTAAATTACTACAAAAGGGACAAATAAAACTCATAGGAAAGTCTCAAAGAAGTGAGTACATGCTCTAATCAGTCTTTTGCTCCTAATTATAATCTAATGGTAAATGCTTGGTAATTAAATTTTATAATTTCAATTTCTGCTTAATAAGAGAAGACTCTTGAGGGTGTTCGATGGGTCAATGGAAGGTTTACAACCTAGGTCATTAATTTTGTTTAATATTCAGAATTTACTTCAGTAATTTTGAATTACCTAGGACTGACCATTTTGCTTCTCTGATGTGTCCCTCTGACCTGTATTAGAGAAATTAGAAGGAAATTTGAATTTTATTTTTCGTTTTTATTTTTTTTTAGTTTTGGAAATTTGAAGTTTTAAAAAAAAATTCCGTGGCACCTGGGTGGCTCAGTGGGTTAAAGCCTCTGCCTTCAGCTCAGGTCATGATCTCAGGGTCCTGGGATCGAGCACCGCATTGGCCTCTCCACTCAACAGGGAGCATGCTTCCCCCTCTCTCTCTGCCTGCCTCTCTGCCTGCTTGTGATCTCTCTTGCTCTCTGTCAAGTAAATAAGTAAAATCTTTTAAAAAAAATTCCCTAGATGAACAAACTTATACTTTTAAAATTGTTCTGAAACTTCACTTCTCAGTTTTTAAAATCATTCTATCACTGATTCAATAAATTTTAATGCCAAATTCTCTTAATATTTCTCTTTTTTAAAATTATTTTCCTTTTAATCTTTTAGTGTGAAAAACTTAAAACATACATCAAAATAGAATGAATGTTATAACAAATCCTTTGTCTGCATTACCTAAATGTTACTATTAGTATTTTGCTTCAGCTTCTTCCCCCTCCACTGAAGCATTCTCAAGCAAGTATGATGCTGATATTTCACCCCTAAATACTTCACTGTGTCTACAAACTAAGAATATTTTCAAAAGGAACTCCAGTGTTCTATTTGCCCAATAAGATTCTCTTAATACATGTGGTATAATCTAGGCATTAACAGGTGTTACATGTGCATCAACAGATGAATGGATAAAGAAGATGTGGTATATATATACACAATGGAATCAAGGGATCAAGAGAAATGAAATCTGGCCATTTGCAACGACATGGATGGAACTGGAGGGTATTATGCTAAGCGAAATAAGTCAGTTAGAAAAAGACAATTATCACATGATCTCTCTGATATGAGGAATTTGAGAGGCAAGGCAGGAGTTTGGGGGGGTGGGAGAGAAATGAAACAAGAAGGGATGGGGAGGGAGACAAACCATAAGAGACTCCTAGACTCATGAAACGAACTGCAGGTGGCTGGGAGGCAGGGGGCTAGGCATAGGGTGGCTGGGTTGTGGACATTGGGGAAGGTATGTGCTGTTAAGTGCTGTGAAATGTGTAAGCCTGACGATTCACAGACATGTACCCTGGGGCAAATAATACATTATATGTTAATAAAAATTAAAAAAAAAAAGAAAAGAAAAGTAAGAAAATAAAAAACCTGTATAACAAAAAAACAAAAAAAAACAGGTGTTGAGGGAGATGAGGTCTTGCTTCTAACTAGACTGTGTTCTAGAGGTAGGATACAAAACACACCAGTAAAACATGCATTAATTGTACAATTTCAGAAGGTAATAAAACAATGAAAATAATAAAACTGAGTAATTGTTTTTTTGGAACCAGGAATTCAAGTCAAATTGAGTGGCTAGAGAAAGTTTTGATGTGGAAGTATTGTTTGAGTTAGGATCTCAATAACAGGAAGGACTCATTTGTGGGTTGAACTGGATAACTGGACACAGGACATTCCAGACAGAAGAAACATCAAGGACAAGGTTCCAAGCCAGGTACAAATTTGGGGTAACTTAGACTTCTAGCACAGCTTAAACGTTTTAAGGGAGGGATGACTGGCAATTGACATAGTAAAAAATAGGAAATATACTCTGCCCCGAAAGTAGTGATCTAAAGTATTTAAGGGCTAGAAGGGCTAATATACCTCCATTGGTTGTCATGAGCCAGAAATACATATTTCTGGGAGTAGCATATTAAAGCATATTATCCCCTAATCATGGCAGACCACAGCAGCTCCTATCCAAACTGCTCCAGCAATTTGTTCCATGGGAGTGTTTATATTTTATATCATGATGAGAAATTTTGATTTTGTAATTTTAATGAAAATATGGCATATATTCCAAAAGTCATAAAGTTTTGCCCTATAATTGTGACACTTCTATAATATTTAATAGGGACACAAAACCCTTTACTCCTCTGAAAAATTGCATGGAGTTGAGGAAGGCACACAAATTTTGACTGAATCTACATACGATAACACTGATTGTTTTTTGCATTCTGGCACAACAACTGAAAGAAATTGAAGAAATAGCTAAAATGGCTTCTCCAGAGTTCTTTTAAACAACCTGAAGCATCAGTAATCTCTGTTCTAAGGCAAGGTAATGAATTATATTTTACTGATTTTTTTCTCATACAAACTGAGATATCCCAGATGAGTTATTTAAAAAGGCTTTTTGATCTCTAATACTTCATAAATTAAATTATGGAATAATGTCATCATAAATGCTAAGATCCTCAGCATCAACATGGCACTGAAATAGTCATTCTCAGAGGATAACGTTGAACTGATAAGGGAAATTGAGAGCTAATGGTAGCATTGTGAGATGAGTGATTCAAGACCCCACTTTCCAATTCAGGACCCTTTCAGTGGTTAATTTTGCCAATATTGCATACTGCTTCACTCAGAACCCACTCTAGGATTTGTCTATAGTGCTCTGGTGGGACGCTGAGGCTAGGAAAAAAGGATAGAAAAAACACTTCCAATATTTTCTCAGAGCTAAGAGACACATAAGATATATTCCTTCAAGTAGGCACCCAAGATGGGAAGGCAGAATTGAGTGATCCAACAGTCCTCTGGGAAGAGGTCATCTCTTTAAAAGTAGAGTAGCAGCAGAAGTTTTTCTGGGGACACTACAGTGGGTTTTCTAGTGCATGGTCCCTGTCATAATGGAGCATGGAGGTTGCAAGATGGATAGTGATATAGTAAAATCATTTTTCCTGGCTAGTAGACTTAAAGATTTTTCCTTCTCCATTCCATAAATCCTAAAACCTAATAATCTGTAATGAATTCTTGTGTGATTAAGCAAGCTATAGTAGATCACACGTCAGCAATAGGAAAAAAAACTGTGCCTGACAAACTAGATTATATGGCTTAAGTAAATAAAAGAAATTATTGACACATGAAAATATCAAGACAAGGTTAAACTATCTTCAGAAATGTCTGGCACCAGAGGCTGTGTTTCAATTTTCCTCCTCTACTTTCCTTTTAGGCCTTATCCCTATGGTCTTGCAAATGAAGCTGAAAATATCCATATACCATGCAATTACAATAGAAAGAGAACAAAAGAAAGATTACTTTCACTCAAATCCTATCAAATATCATAGGAAGGAGTCTCACTAGATTAACTGCAGTTTCAAACCCATGATCCCCAAACCAAGGCTATAGCTAGTTTGTGAAATAAACTGATTGACCAATGCTAGGCCATGTGTCCACTATTGTGGCAAGAGTGAGCAGGGCTTTGGTTCCACTTGGATCACATATAAAATGAGAGTGGGGAGGAGTGTTCCCCCAAGAGAGTAGTTTTTCTAAAAGAAGAGAATGGATGCCAGCACAAGAAAACACAAACACAACACACTATGTCTCTCTGTTTTCTCTCACACACACACTCACATATATTATATTAAGGATTTTCATTTCAGAATTGAGGAAATTCAAACATCATCGATGAAAGCTAATAAACTTAAATGCCAAGGTTGTTACAAGACTTAAAACACCAGGGGCAAAAGTAAATTTATCTTACGAACTTTCAGTTATAAGACGAATAAGTTCCCAGAATCTAAGGTGCAGCGTGGTGACTGTAATTAATGATACTGTATTGTATACTTGAAAGTCACTCTGAGAGTAGAGTTTTAATGTTCTTACTATAAAAATAACAACAAAGTGGTAATTATGTGAGATGAAATGTTTTAACTAACTTTATTGTAGTAAACATTGCACAATATATATGTGCATCAAATCATCACATAGTATACTTTGATCTGACTCAATGTTATATGTCATTTTATTCAATAACGCAGAAAAAAAATAATGTCAAGAGTTTTTATTGAAATAGAATGGTAAACCTCAGTTTCATGGTGTCATCAGGAATAATTTCAAATGCTGCAATTAGTTAATGCCTGGAAGTGTCCTCTATGATATGCTGATTTTAATTATGGATTTATGGAATCAAGCATCACTAGGCCTGGGTGGTTCAGTGGGTTAAAGCCTCTGCCTTCAGCTCAGATCATCATCTCAGGGTCCTGGGATCAAGCCCCACATCAGGCTCTCTGCTCAGCAGGGAGCCTGCTTCTCCCTCTCTCTCTGCCTGCCTCTCTGCCTCCTTGAGATCTCTCTCTCTCTCTGTCAAATAAATAAATAAAATCTTTAAAACAAATAAATCCTAAATCAGTCACTTATTAATATATGTTCTTCAGTAGTGTAATGTCAGTAAGATTTGGTTTCCTTAGTTGTAAAACATCAATAACAATGGTGCTAGTTTTGAGTTATTGTAAAAAAGTAAGTTAGGTGAAATTAATGGCCAAATATGTATATGACATCATTTGTCAGTTTGTTAATTATGTATAATTGGGGTAGGAAAATAAATATATCAATTGTGGAAACAAAGGTATAATCTCAGAAAAGCAGAAATGCTATTTGTTTTATATGGTGTGCCTTATATATCACTAAAATTTTAAATAATTATTAATTAACTGGAGCAAAATGACTGATTAATATGCTAAAATTTGCAACATCATTTAGTTAATCTCAGCAAGTACAGTTGATGGGAACAGGAAGTCTCTTCTTCAGCATTTCTATGGTCACAAGAGCATTTGTACAAATCAGATAAAATGAATGAACATTATTAGTATGTTATTAGTATAAAGAAAGCAATGCCTGTGGCATGAGGATCTTAGAATACATTATACTAAGTCTGTCCCACCAATTATTATT
This sequence comes from Procyon lotor, assembly GCA_028646535.1. Classification (NCBI taxonomy): domain Eukaryota; kingdom Metazoa; phylum Chordata; class Mammalia; order Carnivora; family Procyonidae; genus Procyon; species Procyon lotor. The sequence goes on from JAQQSY010006864.1 coordinate 7,576, forward strand.
TTAGGGAAATTAAAGCTAAATTAACCATGTGTGACAAATCTGATGGCAGAAGGATGTGATACAACACAGCCTAGAAGAAGTGCCTAAAATAATATAAGAAAAGTTAACACAACTGCTATTGTCTTGGTAAATTAGTCATCACATTTTTGTTCTGATTGTGTGATGAATTATATGGTTCTAAATTCTTCGTAGTTATTCTTTGGATATGAGGGTGGTAGTTGTGATATTAAGCAAATAATACAAAACAACAAAGAAATTCACTGGCTACAGTGAACGTAGTGATAACCTAGTGAAAGAAAATATCAGTATATATGTATCCATAAAGTTTTTAAAAATTCTATAAATCTAAATTATATTTTATAAAAATTCTATAATTCTGCCATTTGCTATGATATGGATGGAGCTAAAGTCAGAGAAAGACAAATACCATATGACTTCACTCATATATGAAATTTAAGAAACAAATGAACAATGAACATGGGGAATATAAAAAGACAGAGAGGCAAATCAGAAATCAGAATTTTTTTTTTTAGGAAATCAGAATCTTAACTATAGAGAACAAAATGAGAGTTTCTGGAGGGAAGGTGGGCAGGGGGGATGGGCTAAGTGGGTGATGAAGATTAAGAAGAAGATTGGTTGTGATGAGCACCGGGTGATGGATCACTCAATTCTACATCCGAAACTAATATTACACTGTACATTAAGTAACTGGAATTCAAATAAAAACTTGAAAAAAGAAAAAAAATTCTATGCTTAAATGAGATACCATTGCAAATTTGAAAGGAATTGAATCACAAGACTGGAGTTGAACACAGAGCAGTAATCTAAAGAAGCCCCAAAAATGTCTTTCCCTGTTAGTGTTTTTATCCTTTTACTGCTTTAGTTACTTTGTGCTATCACTCCTAAAACTGAACTCCAACAACAAAAACAAACAAACCAAAAAATGGAGAGCAAAGGAGGGAAGACAGGGATGTAAGCACAAAGTTGAGGAGAAAGTATTTTGAGAGGATGTGTTTTGTGATAAAACATTTTGATATAAAACAAAATAGCGATAACAAGGAAGTAAACTTGGTACAGAATGAAAAAGCCAGGAGTGAAATTGGGCAAAGCCTTAATCCAGACTCTGAAATTTTCTGGAAGTAACTCAGTATATCCTTTGACTCATTCCCAAGCACTTAACATTTTTCTGGGATATTCCTAATATGCCTCGGCTTTTTATTTATGAATTGTGTTTAATTATTATATTTGATGCTATTTATACATGATGCCATATACTAAGAACAAATACTAAATGATGAATAAGATTGTATGGTTCTTGTTAAGTTGACTTACAAAGAGGTTGGAGGTGGGAGTATCAGACAAGGTACTGATAACTAGTTTAAGCAGTGCCACAAGAATGCAGTCTCATTAGCAGCTTGTGTTAGACAGAAGAATGTTCCACAAAGATATCCATGCCCTAACACCTGGAACCTGTGAATAATTACCTTATATGCAAAGGGGAAATGAAATTGCAGTTGGAATTAATTCGCTGATCAGCTGACCTATGAATAGGAATATTATCCTTGATTATTCTTGTGGGCTCATGGTAATCAAAGTAGTACTTAGAAATGATAGAGAGGTAGAAGTCAGTGTCAAAATGATATAATGTAAGAAAAATTTCACAGTCCATTGCAGACTTTGAAGTTGGAATGGGACTGTGACCCAAGGAGTGAAGGCAGCTTCTAGAAGCTAAAAAATCCAAGGAAGTGAATTTTTCCCACAGCCTCTAGGAAGGAACACAGCCCCACTGACACCTTGATTTTAGCTCAGTTAGATGTCAGACTTCGGACCTATAAAACTGTGAGTTAATACATTTGTGTTTTAATCCTCTAAATTTGTGCTAATTTGCTGAAGTAAGAATAGAAAAGTAATGCACAACCCATGGAGTACACAGAGCTGATCCAGAAGCTAACTGAGAAAGAAGTGTCACTTTAGCAGACAACTGAAGACTGGATAAAAATAAGCAATTCTAAAGATTCAAGGGGACTATCGAGTAAGCATTTTACAGGAGTAAGATATGAATTGTGCAGAGAACTTAATAGGAGAGAAAGCACTACAGCACTATAGATTTTGAAAAGCCGAAAATAAGTTCACTATGGCTATATCCAATACACTCTGTGTCGTGTATTTGGGGGATTGGATTGGAGCAAGAAGCATTTCTGAATGAACAGTAAGGAGTTTGCATATTAATTCATCCAGATAATAATGGGTATTTGAAAGTCATGATAACAAATTTGAAATTCTTGGTAAGGGCAACAAGAAGTCACTAACTGTCTTTATAACTGTGTGGGACAGTGATCCAATTTGCATTTCAGAAATACTGCTGAGGCTATCCATGGAGGATAGACTGGAGTAGACCAGGCTAACTTTAGAGGGCTTTGCACTAATTTAGGGGAAAGATGTATTCATGGCCTCAAATGAGCATTGTGACACATGGGATCCAGACAAGATACTTGAAATCCTGAGTAGTTCTCTTTTCTTTAATCATATTGACTAGCAGTGGGATGGTGGCCCTATCTGAATTTGTACCCTTAGCATTAAGAAAGATTCATTCTGGTTCAGAAATGGAATAGCTCTTTGGACATTATCAGGACTTTTTTTATTAATTTATTTTTTTATTAACATAAAATGTATTATTTGCCCCAGGATACATGTCTGTGAATCGTCAGGCTTACACATTTCACAACACTTACCATAGCCCATACCCTCCCCAATGTCCATAACCCAGCCACTCTATCTCTACCCTCCCTACCTCCCAGCCACCCCTAGTTTATTTCATGAGTTTAGGAGTCTCTTATGGTTTGTCTCCTTCCCAATCCCATTTCGTTTCATTTCTCTCCCTCACCCCCCACAACCCCCCGCCCTACCTCTCAAATTCTTCATATCAGAGAAATCATGTGATAATTGTCTTTCTCTGACTGACTTATTTCACTTAGCTTAATACCCTACAGTTCCATCCATGTCATTGCAAATGGCCAGATTTCGTTTCTCTTGATGGTTGCATAGTATTCCATTGTGTATATATACCACCTCTTCTTTATCCATTCCTCTGTTGATGGACATCTAGGGTCTTTCCATAGTTTGGCTATTGTGGACATCGCTGCTATAAACATTTGAGTGCACGTGCCCCTTTGGATCACGACATTCGTATCTTTAGGGTAAATACCCAGTAGTGTGATTGCTGAGTCG
>JAQQSY010006865.1:0-10803 GCA_028646535.1 Procyon lotor
TATCATTTATGTAAATTTTATATTATCATTCTCATCCTCTAAATCTATTTTATCATTTTTCTTTTGTATACTCACTAAACTGTGTAATTCATTTGTTTCTCGAGTATAAAATGTACCGCCATCTGGATAAAAACAGAAAAGAAAATCAATGATTTGGAGAGTTTCAAATATACAGATGTTTAGTGTTGACTAAACTAACATTCTGGATGGCTGACTGATTCGAATTTGCTTTTATTTGGATGTTTTAGAACTATGCAGATATACCACCTGAATCTGTAGTTAATGATAAGAAGCCAGATTTGTTTGTTAGTGATGACAATATGTAATATGACAACATGAATTGCAAAGCTTTTAAGCCTATGCCTCTGTGTGTTGAACAAAATGTCTTCTATTTATTCCCCTATACTATAGTTTAATATATACTTGGAGTGGATTATAACAAAACCTACAGACTTTCAGATACTTAAAATTACATTTCTATTTTGCTTTCCATAAAAATAGGGCTGCTTCTTTCTTTCTCTCTTTTCCACTGGACCTTGATTTCATTCATTCTTAAATGCTCAGTCTTGTTGGCAGTGGTATATTATAATAGAATAAAAAATAAAGAGCTAGGGGGTTAAGTTTGGCAGAATAAAGAAATTTTGACTGTGTTCTTGGGAGGAAATAAGCTTGGGATCTTTCTACACCATTTCCTTGAACCCCAAGAAAATCTTGTAGGCTTTAGTTTCAGAAATTCTGATCTGACAGGATAGACACAGTCTTTCATATTCAGAAATACAACTAAGTGTTTACATGTGTATTGATTTATGGAGAAAGTAACTATAAGGATTTTTTTTCGTAATACAATATTACTGGTCACTGAGAAAAATTCACAGATAATAACAAAAAATCTGTGTTTTCATATTTTTTAATGAAGTGGGTGAGACAATGCTATTTCATAAATAATTAAAATTTAATTCAATGTGATAAAATCTCCCTTATAGAGGTACAGAGACTATGGTAATTCAGAAAAAAAAGAAAGATGGGCAAGAGGGTTTTCATTTAGGGGGACTAGTTCTCAATCAATTTTAAAATGTACCTTATTATGGATATTTGATGTCTGAATCTTTCTGGCATAGAGGAAACTTTTTTTTTTTTAAATTGTACATTGCATTTTTTGTTGTTTTTATTGTCAGAAACATACCACTGGAGGTTGTATATATGTATTTTAATACTGAAAATTCTTAGACACTTACATGAATTTTTAGGTTGTGTATTTATACTTTTATCTGATGAATGGAGTAAGTGATCAGTCACATTGTTGGAAAATTGCATTTTGGGAGGGCTGCCTTGTAGACAACCAACCTACATGCGTCCCAGGATTACAGAGCAATTGCTTCAAAGAATCTGATGGTGGCAAAAGGCACAGGTGACATTTCCTGGACTTAGTATTTTTAAATTAATCTCTAAATGTATTACCCTTTTAGGCACTTCTCATTATGAATAAAGCTACTATCTCACTCTCACGAATAACACTTTTTAATACAATGAATACTGGAGTTTTCAAGTGCTTCCATATATGTTATTTCAAGAAGATGTGATCTCCTTTAGGAGGAAAGAAACATTTTTGTTTTTGTTTCTGCTGCAGGTCACCTTGGGCACTTGAAAAGGAAAGCATTCCTATGCATCCAGATTCATTTATTTTTTGGCTTGAATTTGTAGCAGAGAAAAAGCATCAATTCCCCACTGTTTCCTGTTCATAGCAGGTCCATTCAGCAGCCTGCGGGAAGTCTATAGAGTTATTAGAGCAGAGCCTTGTCATGTGTAGAAAAAGGTTGCCCATGGTCTTCCAACTTTGGGTTCCTCAGCTGGAATTGCTAAGATTTGGCACAAACTCTAGTGAAAAACTCTTTCTTTTAATTAATGATTATGTTCAATCTTAGTACAATTCTCCCTTGTATAAAACTTCACTTGCATTTATATATTGATTTTTAACATTAGTTTTGTTGTGATATTGTCTTAAGATAACATTTCTACAAAGAAAAAGGAATTACATTTTTTTTTTCAAGTAAAGCACAATGGATTCTGTTTGCCTTAATGGGTAGTTTGGTATCTTGTTTATTAAACACAGAAATGAAAGGGTAGTTATTGCAACTTAAAAAAAAATACCCAAAAAAGAAACATTCAAATCAAACATATAACTTAGAAAATATGAAGTTGAATTTATGTTAAATTAATAATATCAAAATTTAAATTTGATACCTTTCTGTTTAGGTTACATATTTGAAATATCAACTTTGTTTCAGGAGATAAACATATCCTTGTCTTTGTGCTATTTCTTTTTTTAAGTGAAACTTCTACCTCAAGTACTATCTTAGTTAGCAATTTTTGAGATATTTTGTGTTCCAGAAATGGTGCTACATCTTGGGCATTCAGAGATAAATATCACGCACCTGGTACTCAGACCAATGGAGGAAAATAGTGCACTCTAATAGGAACTAAACGGAGGAGGTAAAACCATCTTCTAAGACACACTGCTTTAATCTACTTTTTATGCTGACTTGGAAATGAGAAAGAAGGATGACTCACTCTATGGCAGTTAATCCTGTTCAGCCAACTTGTATTGGTTTGTAGCTCTTTAGTGTTGGGCTGACCATGCATGAGTGATTATTACTGATGCGAGAGCAGGACATTGCGGGTTCCACAGTCACATAGGCTGAGTGTGAACCCCAGCCTTGCCCTTACTTCTTAACTCTGCGACCTCTGGCGAGAGACGAGGACCCCAGGGCTGCATGGCTGCACTGCAACAACAGGATAATAATCATACCTCCCTGCTGGAGTGTGAGGATTAACAGAACCATAAGTATAAATCACTAAGGTCACTGCCTGAAGTATTATTACCGAACATGCACTGTGGGTTTAGAACTGCAAATTCCATGTAATGTTACAAGTAGAAAAAAATTTTTTAAAGTTCCTGGGTCAGGGGCCCCTGAGTGGCCCAGTCATTAAATGTCTGCCTTTGACTCAGGTCATGATCCCAGGGTCCTGAAATTGATCCCCACATTGGGCTCCCTGCTTGGCAGGAAACCTGTTTCTCCCTCTCTGACTCCCCCTGCTTGTGTTCCCTCTCTCACTGTGTCTCTCTCTGTCAAATAAATAAAATCTTTAAAAAAAAGTTCCTGGGTCTTAGGCAAGGAGAGTATTTTGATAAAGTCAAGATACCCATTCGAAATACCAAATTAGGGGTACCTGGGCGGCTCGGTGGGTTAATGCTCCTGCCTTCAGCTAAGGTCATAATCTCAGGATCCTGGGATCGAGCCTCGCATCAGGCTTTCCGCTCATCGGGGAGCCTGCTTCCCCCTCTCTCTCTGCCTGCCTCTCTGCCTACTTGTGACCTCTCTCTCTGTGTGTCAAATAAATAAATAAAATCTTTAAAAAAAAAAAAGAAAAGAAATACCAAGTTAGATTTAAGTATACAGCATCTGGTGACATTGCACTAACCCATAGGAAACTACCAGGTTATCAACAATGAGAAAAATGAATAGACTGTGGCAAAGTCTTAATTATAAACTTTAAACTTATAGGAGTATTTCTTCTATGTTTGAAATCATGGCCTTTGATAGGTTCTTTAAGTAATCTTGTTCAATATGCAAAGAGAATTTGTAAAATTTAAGTGACTTCCTCATTTTGGGGGTAAGTATACTAATGCCCATACAGTGTAAGTGAATTGCTCATAGTTATACAGCTAAGAGTTTATGGATATGAGTCCATGGCTTTTGACTCTGAAGCCTAGAAGTTAACCACTTCTTATCTCCTATGGGGAAGTTGAGCATGAGCTCATATGAATTTCTCTAAGTAAAAAAAAAAAAAGTGGGGGGCAGCCATCTCATCACAGGAGCAAAGGCACATAGATGAGCAAGTTGTGGTTGGGGGCAGTGAGGGATCCACCCTGACTGACATGGTTGGATTGAGCCTGGGACTTGTATAGTTGTGGATGAAATCAAAAGCAAATAGTAAGAAACTCAAAGCGACTCAAACAAAAAACAAGAAATTTAGGGGTAAGCCATTACTAGGGTACAAGATATGGGTTAATGATGCTATCAGGGCTCCTGTATTTTTTCTTTGTTTCTCTTCTTCATTTATAATGGGGTAAATTTTGTCCTTATGCTTATCATTTTATGGTCATGTTTCAGTTCCAAGTAGGAAAATGGAAGAAGCTTAAAGAAGATGTCTTAAAAATCTGTGTCAGCCACATATGTCCTTTCTTTAAGAAAGACATAGGTTTCCCAGAATTCCTACTACCTCACCCCAAACCCAATAAACTCTTGCCTAAGGTCTCTCTGGCCTGACGTAGCCCACATAGTCACCCTAAACTATAAGGGAGCGGTCAACATTCAGTATAATAGTTAGCTTTCGGATGCCTTATGTTGCAGTAACAGATGACTCCCTCACAATCTTGATGGCTTTAAGGACAAAAGAAAAGAGAACACTGTTCCCTAGAGCAATGTATTATTACAAAATGACAGAGGAACAAATGAGTGCTTTTTTTTTTTTCCATCAGTTTCTAGAGTTTGAAAGGTCTCATAAATCTTTATGTGAATCTACAAAGGAAAAAAATGTTTCCTACATGGATCTCGAAGAGAAGGGCAATATTAAAATTTTTTTCCTGAAGGTTTCTGCTACTGCTGACTTGCTCCTCTCAGTACTAAAGATCACTGCCTCTTGTCCATTTCCTGAACCGCTCTGCAAACTCTGTTTGGTCTATACTATGGATTGAAAGTTTGTTTCCCCCTAAACTCATGTGTTGAAACCTAATTGGAATGTGATGGTATTTAGAGGTGGGGCCTTTGAAAGGTGCTTTGATCATGCAGGTGGAACTCTCACTAATGGCTTAATCCCTTAAAGGAGGGGCAAGAAAGGGTTTTCTTCTCTTTCTCTCCCCCTGCCATGTGAGGATACAGCAAGAGAGAAACCATCCACGAGGCAGGAGGCACTGTCTTACCGGACATAAATCTGTTGACATCCTGATCTTGGACTTCTCAGGCTCTAGAACTGTGTAAAAAGAAACCACCTCATTTTTTTTATTCGAGGAGATAGCTTGTATCAAATATTATTCCCCCTTCATTCCTCATATAGTAATAATACCAGTGGCAGTCTCGGTAGTAAGAATAGGAAAGGGAGTAGGGAATAAAAACAGGTGGCCTTAGACCCAGAAAAAAGAAGGCCTGTCTCAGGGTCTTGCATGTTACAAATCCCTGTACTCTGGTCCTTAGCTTAGTCCCATAGAACAAAAAGTGAACGGCATCAAGGGGCTTCTTTAAGGTCATATTAGATTGTAATTCCAGGAGGCCTTGGAATTCCCTGACCAGATGCCCCTGAACCTGCCTTTAGTCCTGTGGTTTTCTTCCCTAGTTGGCCTCCTGAAGGCCCTGAGGAAAGTCCATTGTCAGAATCTGTGAGGAGCAGGTACATGAGCCCAGACTGGGTTTAGGCTTTAGCAGAAGGATATTCATGTACACAGGAGACCCTTTATACTGAGTAACAGAACCCAGAGTGGGAAGGGAAGGTGTAAGGTCCAGGATCCCTGGTTGTCCTTCTGCCTTAGGCATAACAAATTTTAAGGGGTGGGCCTTACAGGGAGGGGGAGAAAAGTGGGGCAGGTGAGAGGGAAGGAAATGCAGCAAGTGCACTTGTAATTTCAGGTCCTTGAAATTGCATTTCTGTTTCTTAGGGAAAAGAGAGCTGAATCCTCTGTGAAGAACTTGATAGGGTCAGTTGAGGGAGCTTTCTTTGGCTTAATTATGTTCCGATAGGAAGAAAGTACACATAGCACGGTGAAAGAAAAGAGAAACTGAATGTTAAGATGATTATAATTGCTATTGGGAAACCAAAGCTTCTGTTGTATCTGAAAAAACAAAACATAACAAAACTGTTCAGTTCCATGAGCCTGTAGATGTGGCTACTGAGGCAGCTCTCTGTTTCCATTCTCCCTAGTGTATCCTTGCAATTAACTCCAATTCCCTGAGGCTCCTTTCTGTTCCTGGCACCTTCTAGAGCTGGACTAGAGGAATAATTAACCCCAACACCACCGCCACCTTCCTCATACCTCCAGAGACCCACAGCTAAGATGTTCGGAGAGATCAATTCCTCTGTTTGGGTTTGAAGTTTGCAACATCAAAGCACTTACCAAACTACAAATCTGCCCCACCCCTCCCCTTCAGCTGGTAGGAGGTAAACGTTATGGAAGCCTGTGACAATGTTGCAGCTGAAGAAACTGACGCAGAGGGAATTTCTTATATAGTCCAACACACCTTTGTCCCTACTTCCTTCCTCCACCTCTGCACATTCATGCTTCCTGACTGAACATGTCTCATGAACAATGAACCTGGCCTTGGTCTATGTTGGAAGTTTGGTACAGAATAGAGTTTCTAGTTCAAATCTTTTTTTTTTTTTTTCCCCTGCCTCCCTGCCTTCTTTTTCTTTCTTGCTTTTTTTTTTTTTTTTGGTTGCTTTTCCAAAGTGTTGAGAGATTCAGCTCATTGACCTTGCTGCACAGACCCATCCTTCCCCTCGAAGTTCTAATTTCTAACTCCTGTTGAGAGCTATTGTGTGAGGGTATTGTTAGGCTTTCCGTGCCTGCGCAATCCCTAGCCTTTCTTCTTAAACTGCCAACAGCACCAATTAGTACCACATGTGGTGTGAGTTTGCACAGTGGCTGTTGTAGCCAAATCCTGAAAATGTGGCCAAAATGCTAATTGGCCTATAGACAAGTTCTTGGGTGTGAGTTTCAGGGGCGGGGGTGGGGGGTCGGGGTGGGAAGTTTCAGTACCACCGCAGCATAAATAGAAATCCTTTTATTCTCTGTACCTCCTGGCATGCTTTAATACCTTTACAGTGGAGTCTGCAACAAGATCTGGGGTGCTGTAGAGGAAGAAATATGAAGAAATACCAAAACGAAATAAAATTAGAAGAGTAAATCATTGAAAACTTGGCTGAAGAACTATAAAGAAAGAAGATGTGTGCCTGGAGTTTTGAGCCTGTAACTGCCTATCATCACAACAGAAGTCCCCAAAGTCTGTCCATCAACAGCAAAGAAGTGTCCCTTGCCCTCCCAACCTCTTGATTCTTTTTACAGGGACAAGACATCTGCGTCAGGAATCTTTTTGGTGACTCTCAACATTTAATTCTGATTTCCCTAAGTGCTGCTTTCCATGGATGTGCTCTATCATCTCAAATTGTGACAAATTGCCCTGAATTTATTGCCACTTTTTCTTCTGCCATAGCTCAACCTTCGTGCAGAGCTCAGGTCTGGGTGTGCAATCCCCGGAGAGTGAGCAAAGGCTCCTGACAGGTCTCCTTCTTCATTTCTGCCCTAATCCGGGAAAATAAAATAAATTTGGGGGAAAGTAATGACATAATAAGGGGATGCTATTAAATGCTAGAGATTCTCCTAGGCACTTCATTGTATCATTGATTTAATGATCAAATGATCCCTACGATGTAATTATTGTTTCTCCCACTATAAAGGTAAAGAAAGTAAAGTTCAATGAGGGAAAGAAATTTGTTCTAATTCATACAGCTATGAAGAGGTAAATCTGGCATTCCAACCTGGTTCTGTCTCATTCACCAAATGATACTGTCACATAAAACTTGAGTGATCACAGACATTACCATTTATAAAGCTCTACCAAATACCAGGCATAATGTTAAGTGCTTTACACACATTTTCACTAAGCCTTACTACAGAATCAATGGTATTACTTGCAAGGTAGGCAGAGACAAGTCGAATGACTTGCCCAAGGCCACACAGCTGAAATTTGCAGAAACAAAGTCAAATACTGATCTATACAATCTCTGCCCCTTTCATTGCACTAAACCTTCTGCACCATTAAGAGGCCCCAGTTGTCTGGAAGACACAATGGCCACTGGGTCTCTTCACTTCTCACGAGGAACGTCCTTGAATATGGTTTTCCCTGGCATCTGGGGAATCACAGCTGCAAGTCATCTTCTCAAGAGACCGTCTGCCTGTCAATGGTTCTGTGTGCTCCCTCATAAACTGAGTTCCCATTTCTTCCTTGTGGGTGGTCAGCTAAGGCACCTTTCAGAAACCTGGTAAGTTTCTTAAAATAAGCAGAGTGTACTCAGCCCCTGAGCATTGGTTTTCCCGTTGCTAAGAGATCCTGTTTCCCTGGTTTCTCATTTGTATGCAACTGCTGGGGTAAATGGTTCCTTAAGAGGGTATTATCCCCATATCTTCTTTCTACTTAGTGGTAGATGATGCCCATTAACTCACCTTGTCACATCATCATTATCACTCAGTGAGACTTATCAGTACTTGGGTTGGCCGGTTGGCATGTTGGCCCAATCAGATTTCAGTTAGTTCTCTGTATTTCTTTTACTCACCATGCCAAGTGGTTGTCCAGATCATAACTTAGGCTTGAGCAAGGAAAGAAAAAAAAAAAAATCTTGCTGACCAGATCAACTAATTTCCCTAATGTATCAAGCTTTCATCTCAAGATTAAAACTGATCATTCCTGATTCAGCTGGGTTTAGTCAGTGACCCGGGCTCTGAATACATCCTATCACCAACGCCAAGCGGCACAAACCACAGCCTGTCTGAATATTTGCATAAAAAACAACCCAAACCAAAGATTACGCAGTTTGGGTTGGGAAAAGCAATCTATCCCATTTACGAACATCTGTTGAAAAGGTCAGACACAGGCTGGCCAGTTCTTGGACTGATTCAGGAGACTACTTTGGTTGCAAGTACTGCATCCAAGGGAAACTAAAATTCAAAGAGAACCCAACTTCAGGCAGAAATCTCTGACAGTTAACACAAATTCAGTCCAAACTAAGTTTTCATGGTCTCTTTCCGGAGGTTTTGGGCCAGAGAGACAAGTGAGAGAATTCACTACTTTTATTCAGGTACATAGACAAACAGTAGAAAGTGTGTGTGTGTGTGTGTGTGTGTGTGTGTGTGTGTGTGTGTGTATTTCCGAGAGAAGGAGAGAGAGAAACATTACTGTTAGTTCATTTTAAATCCAGGATTTTGTTTCCCTTTCTGTAAGTCCATAAAGAAATTATTTTCAGGTAATCCATGTGCTGCTAGCAAAATAGGGTTCATTTGATTTAATTTTTTTTCATGGAAAGCTGTGCTACCACTCAAGGTAATTTAAAATAAAACCCCTCATAATAATGTGCAGTTTAAGCATTGAAAACAACAGACTATCAGTTTCCATTTCAGAGTATTGGAATGAAACATTCTTTCAACTTGGGGTCAGTGAACGCATACTGCTATAATTCCTACAAGCCTGTGCCCCAAAGAGCTCATTTCCCTGATCTGATCGACCAGGGATGTACCTGTCAGGGAAATTCATTACCAGTCTCCCAGCAATGCCAAGTGAAGTGAACCTCTCAGCAGGGCACACTGCACATGTACAAGAATCAAAACTTAATACTATTTATTGGCTACTAAGAGAAATTTCCTTTTAGGATCTACAAATATGGCTTTAATTTAGTTAGGGTTTGACGTGGTGGGGAGGGATGGGGGATAAAGGAGGAGGGGACTTTTCCAAATATTCTTTCTCATGTAAATGGAACAGCATGTTTCCGCCCAAGTTCCACTAGCAGGAGAAAAACACCAATGTATGAATCTTTTTGTATGTATCAAATTCTCCAACTCTGCATTTGGCCTTGAGCATGGTGAGAGCTGAATCCAGAGGGTGTCTTATCTTCAGGTTGGTTGGGTAACAACCATCTATCATCTACCACTTTATTTTTACTGTCTTCATTATCATGCTAACTACAATCTATAACCATTGCCTGAACAGTGGAAGTGAAGAGATAGGATCTATTTCACTTCTGTTCTAGACTGTGCCTGGCTTTGCATGGGGGTTTGTCAGAATGGTACTAAGTCTTCTGCCTTAATCAGATTTTTAGTACTGGAAGCATCACTTAGGTTTGTATCCACGCTGATTTGAACTTCTAGGTGCTATAAGAGTATGGTAGATTAAAGATAGTTGCAAACTCTTTGAGGGATAGAGTCTAATTCTACTCCCCTTGGATTGGCCTACATGACTTATTCCACTAATAGGATGTGAAGGAAGTGGCAGTTGAATATTCTGAGTTTAGATTGTAAGAAGTCTGGCCATTTTGTCTCTTGAAATGCTTATTCTGTAAACCCTGAGCTGCCATATATGCAGTTCGGCAAACTCCCAACCCAAACCAAGATAACATCAACATGTAGGCTTATAGGTTTACAGTCGCAACTGAATCTAGCATTTGGGTCATCCAGAGAAGCGTCTCTCAAGATGGGGTTCTGAAGATACCAGAGAGTTTGTATCCACTGAACCAGCCTATCCACCTACTGAATATCACCCAGGTAAGACCTGGAGCAAGAAAAGTTTTTCGACCACCTGTCACCTAGAGAATTATGAGAGTTAGTAACAAATTACTATTTTAAGCTATTAATTTGCAGTATTGTCTGTTAAGCAGGAAAAATTACTGAACAAACCTTGATTCAAAAATAGAAGCATGCTGTTTTATATGCTAGAATTGTCATCTAGTTTTTCTCTTTTTTTGTGCATGTTTTTATCCTTTGTATCTCAGATCAGTTGTCATATCCTTTTAAAGCCTCTGTCTCTGGCCTTGCTCAAGGTGGATTAGATCTTCATTCTCCATTCTAATTCCTCCTTCCTCAAATTCAGCAACCTGAGGAGATGTAATTTTTAAACCGATTGATCATTTATTCATGTAGGAAACACCTACCAAGTGCATGTCATTATGTTCATGGCTGGAAAAATTGGGGAGCCTCTCATTTTCTTT
>JAQQSY010006866.1:0-10802 GCA_028646535.1 Procyon lotor
TCTCACCTGTGTATACTATAAAATTTTCCTAACCACCTCAGGAAAAAAAATTTCTTTTTTACAGAATGTCTTGGTATAATCCGAAAATGATTTGGAGGAGGTTTTTTGGGTTTTTTTCCCCCCTCTGTGAGAGTAGTGTTTAAGATTCAGTAGGGTTTTTCTCCCACAGTTAATTTTTTATTCCTGCATCCAAAAACATCCTGTCTGGTTGTTGAGAGCTTCCCGAGCAGCATACCTGGGTGATTCTGATTAGGTCATCATCTTCAAAGCACGCTACAATTGCTTAGTGACAGGATGCTCATTTCTCAGATTTTTTTTTTTTTTGGCCCTATTCTGAAATGCAGTCATAATCCCCTACGTGAGAGCTATTTTTATTATTCTTTCAGAGGTGGAAATAGAAAGGTGAGGAATTGTTCTTGGGTCATCTGCTGGCTTATGAAGGGGCACTGACCCAGGAACCGGAAAGGCTGGCCTCTGGGCTGTGGTCCTGGCCGGCTTATGGTCGAGCCGGCAAAGCTCAGATAGGAGTGGAGTCCCAGTCGCTTGCTGATGGGAAGGGCGTGCAGCCCATGTCCCTCCAGGCAGCCACCCCAGCCTCACCTGGAGTAGACTCCCTCTCCTCTGATAAGTGCCCCTCACAGGTCTCTCTGGCCAGCCTGGATCCAAGGAGCACCAGCCCTGCCCGTGCCCCAAGCAGCACAGAGAGGAAAGCATCCCAAAGCCCCCAGACGCTGGGTTCCCTCTTCCCTGGCACAGTGGGGGCGTGCGGGCTCTTCTAGGATTGCCCTTGGCATCGATGGTCCGGGCATCCAGACCCAACCCCCGCCTCGGGAGCTGGAAGCAGACGTTCTCCTGACAAAAGAGCAGGCTGTGCGAGGGAGTCGTGGGCATCTCTCCTAATGATTTCCATCATGTACTCCTTCCCACACACTCTGCCCTGAAGCACCTCATTTTCCTTTCGCTTTTCCCTTGATTAATGCCCCTCATAAGTCTGCCTTCCCACAGCTCTCCCCTATGGCCACTGCCCCGGCGTCCACTCCCGGTCTTGATCTCCCCGAGTTGTTTTCCATCTTCTTTCTTCCTCCCGACCCAAGGCCAGTTGGGGCCAGAATCTCTTGTTCTGCTCTTCAGGTGACCTTCCTACTTGCAAGTGCCAGACTCGAGGTCTAGGTTTGGTTCCCTCGAGGCTGTTCCTTTTGAAAACCTACCTCATTGATAATTGAGCTTACGTGGCAGCTTGCCTAATATACATCTCCTTATTTGAAAGGCAAAATGAACTTTAAGTACTGCCGGTTAAGTGAGTTTCTGTGAGCTTTGCTCGAGGCCTCAGGCTCCCTGGAATCTGCATGTGATGGGCTCGGCTTCATGCCCGAGGCAGAGTGAGAACCCTCCTCCTGCCTCCCCAGCCACTCTTTGCCCAGGTCCGTCCAGCTTCGTGTCCTTGAGCATCTCCTCCCCTCGCCTCCTGGTGCCCTTCTTAACTTCATCCATCTCTATTGTTTTAAACTACCCATAACCTAACCCGGGCGCCTGGGTGGCTCAGTCAGTTAAGCCTTTGGCTCAGGTCATGATCCCAGGGTCCTGGGATCGAGCCCCCTGTCAGTCTTCTCCCTCTCCCTCTCCCTTGACCTCTCCCCCCAGCTCATACTCTCTCGCTCTCACTCTTGTTCTCTCTGTCAAATAAATAAATAAAATCTTTTTAAAAAAATAGTAATAAACTACCCATAACCTACAATTCTGGCCACAACTCTTTTTTTTTCAATATTTTGTGAATTTTTTGTGTGTGATGATAATAGTCTACTCTCATCTGAGAAATGTGTTTTTCTTCTGTTAAAATGACATTATTAATTTAAAGTAATAACCCTGGCATTCTTGTGCTAAGGGGAGAATATAGGCTCTGTGAGGGGAAGGACTTTGTTGTTTACTCACTGCTTTATCTGGAGCACGGGAACAGGCCAGGACCATAGCAGGCATTCCGGTCATGTTTAGTGAATGGTTGAACGAATAAGTAAATTGAATAGGTTCTTCTTTCTGGGGCTTCTTTTTGTTTCAAAGGACCCCCCCCTCTACTAACCACAACCATTCTTGTCCCCAAATCCTATTTCCCACTACCAAGTGCGGGATGCCTTAGAATACCTCAGACACCTCAAATTCACCCTGTCTACACTGAATGAATTGTCCCTTGTCCTCGCACCCACCCCGTGGCCCCTGCCACCATCATCAGCTTCATCACCATCAAGGGGCAAGCGTTGAGGTGGTAGAGTTTCTATACATACCCCCAACTCTGGGACCCAAACCAGGGAGTGGACAGGACGCAAGAGTACCATAGAAGCTCTGGGTAGGTTGTGAAGGCCCCAGAACACCGAAGACCTTGGCCTGGTTTCCCTTTATGAAACCACCAGCTTCATACAGACATCCACACCTTCGGGCATCTGAGCCAGAGATTAGAAATAGCCTGGGGAGGTGACCTGGAGGATGGGCCTAAGAATGTTTGCAGCTTTCCAAGGGCAGCTCCAAGCGTATAGGGGCCTCAGGGATTCCTGCTTGTCCCAGAGGGGACCAGGGAGGTTCTGGAAAAACCAGTGGCCGGGCAGAGCTTGGGATCTGGACAAATGGGCCATGGAGCATGAGGACGTGGAACGCGGAGGATGTAGTTGAAATGGTGAATGTAAGCAGCAGGGGACCCAGGCATCAAACCTGACTTCAGGGATACCAGCAAAAAGCCCCCAGACCCCAGGACCAGAGCAGCCCAGGTAGGGCTCTCACGGTTGGGACCAGCCCAGACCCAGGAAGGCCCCTCCCATCACCATAAGAAGAGATGAGCTTTCCTTTACGGATAATCCTCAACTTACGATGGTGTGACTTTCAATTTTTTGACCTCACGATGATATGCATTCAGGGGAAACTGTACTTTGAATTTCAGAGTTTGATCTTTTCCCAGGACTAGCAATAGGTGGAAGAGTCCTCTGTCATGACGCTGGGTGATCCCAGCCAGCCATGGCATCAGGAGGGTGAACAACCGATACACTTACAACCCTTCTCTTTTTCACTTTCGGTGCAATATTCAATAACGCACATGGGATAGTCAACCCTTTATTATAAAATAGGCTTTGTGTTAGATGATTTGCCCCACTGAAGGCTAATGTAAGTGCTCTGAGCACGTGTAAGGAGGCCCAAGCTGACAGTAGGCTATTAGTTAGTTTTAGGGGAGTCAAAAGTTATACACAGATTTTCTTTTTTTTTTTTTTACACAGATTTTCAGCTGCACAGGGGTTTAGTGCCCTCAACCTCTGTGTTGTTCAAGGTCAGCGGTGTATCTCTGAGCTATCTCCCATGGATGTCCCATTCTTTCCATCCCCAGCACCAATGCCCAGATTCATTTTGGTCATCTCTTACTTGGATGGTGTGACCCTATCTCTGTCTCCCCTTTTTCCAACCAATCCTCATTCACCCTGCTCCCCAGCTTTCAGATCTACTAAATAGTGATGTTCAAAGTCCATAATTGGTCCTAGAAGCCCCTTCCTAATCCAGTCCTAGTCTAGCCTGCCCTACTAGCACTCCACCCTCTCTCACACATGGCGAATTCAAGCCATAGCAACTACTGACCATTCCTAGAATAGACCAAGTGCTTTTACCCCACAAATTTCTGCACTCGCTATGTCCCCTTCTCAGGGTACCCTTTATTCATTTGCAGAGCACATTCCTCAGCTTATGGTTCCAAGGCCATGGCCATATGTTAGCCTTTATTGCATTGTATCATGATCTGCAGTTTGCCTATCTAACCCCACACTTGAGTCAAACCCTAAAGACCAGGAACCATGCTCACTCCTTCCACCCGACTCAAGGACAGCTGGCCTGTTCACAAACAAGAACTCCTACCCCTCTGCCCCCCACCAACCCACAGAAGATTGATTTCCATGCCAGGGTAAAGGATTGACAAATAGAAGGAAGATTGGTTTCAGTTCCCACTTACCCCCTTGGCTACCCCCTTGTGCCTTTGTTCAGGGCACAGACTACCCATCTATACGCAATAGCCCAGATCTAAAATGTAATAAGAGCAAAATAAATCATTGTTGATGAATGAATTTGTCTAGGAAATAGACCTTACCTTTGTCTCTTATGTTTTATGAACTGTTTCTCTGTCATTAATGTAGTTTTTATATTACATTATATCCAGTAATCAAACATTCTTCGTCATGCCATTGATAAACTAATGTCAGGTTTACTCACAGAAACTTATACTGTGATATCTGCAGCATCATCAAAGAATTATTTACCAACATTTTGTCAGGTAATCAGCACAGGTACTCAATATATGCTTATTAAATAAAATTGACATTAATATCTGAAATTTTATTGCAATCCTTTTAATGGTTACAATTTAATCATCATCCCCCATTTTGTCTCCAAAGATACACGAACTGTATTCAGGGATTGGACTTTAGGTACCAATTAACTGTATCATAAAAATAACAGCAACCTGAACATTAGTGGAATATCGGTGGCTGATTATATGTCTGTTTGTTTCTTACTACTGGCTCTAACACCCAACCAGTTGGTGTGTGCTCCCATGCCCCACACAACCTATTCACACATTCAGCCTTCGAGCTAAATTAGAGGCCAGGCAAAGGCAAAAAAAGACTCTGGTGCAAGTTGAAATGAAATGTTAATACGTGCCTGTTGATTTCTGGAGTGAGGGTACTGAAGGGAGTAAGGGCATTTTAGAATATACAAAGGACACAGTGCAGATCAATAAAGACATCGTGCTATAACATACCTTGATTTAAAAAAAAATGATATATATTTGCCATAAATCTGCTCTAGAAGAAGCTATGAATTCCTATGCAGGATATGTAAATATCTTGGAATCCCTATGATTCTCTAGGCTGCTAAAGATACCACAGAGTCAAAGATGGAAGGAAAGTGATCTCAGTTTGGGCAGTGGCTGTATTACCTCTCTTGGGCTTTGTCTTTTAGGGTTCCATATCTCTGCCTCAATACTGTGTTTCATTATTCTTACTGTATCTACTGAGGGGGTACGATTGGAGTCAAAGGTTCCAGTAGCTTTGGCTGCTATGCATAGCATGGTAATAGGTGTTTCTGGCTGTAGATAACTGGATATCTACAGTACTACTGTGGGTATCTTCAGGCTTTAGAATCTAACCTCGAAAACAGGAAGTAAAGATACAAAGACGTGTGATGAAGGATAATTTGTATTTTCTGACATTGAGGCAATAACAATTATTATTGTTAATAATAATCTCAAATGTTAACGGTGAAGGGTTAATCTATAATGTGCTTCTCTGATTTCCTCTGCGCCTTGTGATGTTTTACTAGAACTGTTAACTTGTTTATTATTCTAGTATTTGTAGAAAGATGTTTAGTATTTTAATGTATCATAATAGTACCAGTTTGCTGGTTGGTTTTTAGGTTTTAAGTACAAATAAATAAGATAAGATACCCACTTTAAAAAAAAAAAAGATCGTCTCCAATCTTGTGTGCCTCGTGTTAGGACAATTCACGATAGGCTAAATATTTTAGGTAAAAACATTTATCAGTGTAAATAAAATAACTCTAAATGAAACTGTGGAGGATTCAGAAGTTGCCTTCAAATAAGCATGGAATGTTCACACCCTAAAATGTGTCAAATAAATGTTAGTTTCTTCCTCTGTGACCCTTTCGGTTGTGAATTACAGAAAACTTGACCCAAACTGGATTGAGCACATTAGGAATAACTCCTTTCAGGCACTTCTGGACTCAAGGCTCATTGAGCAATAACATCAGGACTCAGTATCTCCTCTTGGTTCTCCTTCTGCTATATTACCTTCAGTCTTGGGCTTTATGTCATAGCAAGTGGAGCAGCAGCTCCAGGCCCTAGGTCCTCTCTAGCTTTAAATCATTCCAAAAAATAAACCATGTATCTTTCCAGGAATCCCAAGAAAGCTTCACTGTTTTTCATTGGCTCTTGTTGGATCCTGTGTCCAAGTCTAAGCCAATCACTATCACCAGGCATGTGACATCCCTGTTGACCACACTTGAGGAATGTGTCCACCTCTGAAGCTGAGACTGCCAGAATTACTTTAGGAATGATGGAGAGGGCTTTCCCTCAAAGGAAAATCTAGGTGTAATTACCAGAGGGAAGATAATAGATAGAAAGCAGGGAGGAAAAAAAAAACAGGTATCTGCCATCCCTCTTTCTTCCCTATGGTGGGCAGCATCTATGTGGCCCCACTGATCCCCAGCTTTTGGTATTCTGTCCTTTTGTCATGCCCTCTCCTTGAATGTGGCTGGGACCTGTGACTTATTCCTAATCAATAGAATACAGCCATGGTGATGGAATGTCACTACCACAATGGAGGTGCTAAGACTATGACTTCCATCTTGCCAGCAGACTTTCCCTATAAACGTCTCGACTTGGGTGCTGTGATGAAGCAAGCAGCCACATTGGAGAGGCCCACATGACACGAAACTGAAGCCAGCTTCTAGATAAGAACTGAGGCCCTCGGTCCTGTAGCCTGCAAAGTACCGTATTCTGCTGACAACCGCATGAGCTGGGAATTGTATCCTTCACCAGTCAAGCTTTCAGATGAGACTTCCGCTCTGGCCAACACTTTGATCACTGTTTTGTGAGACATACTGGGACAGAGGACGTAGGAGCTGGATAATAAATGTGTCCTGTTTTAGGCCACTAGGTTTGTGATCACGTCGTTATGCAGCAGGGAACAAGCAATGCACTTCCTTTTCCCTTCCACCTCTGTTTCAGAATCTCTCCCAGATCTGCACTAATCTTGGACAACTGGCAGCTTTCGTACCCTCGGAAAGGCCCAGCAATCTCTGCTCCCCATGCAGTCCCCTCTTGTAGCTGTGCACGACCCTCAGTTTACTGTTCAGAGAAAGCATCTGACTGAGCCAATTATCACAGATTCCTCGGGTTTTAACCCAAAGGAAAGGACTTCGGGTGACATTTCTCAATGATGGTAGCTGGGGCCCTTCTCACATCCCTCAGGTTCAATTACAGAAGTCAGCTTAAGGGAAACGAAGCATTTTAGACCCCAGAATCACTGCTCTGAGAGAGAGAGAAATGTCTCAAGGGAAAATGTAATTCTTGCTGATGGCAAGTCATGCCTGCCTCCAGTGATGTGGACAGTTGTCACCTGTTACTGGTTTTGAAGTCCTCTCCTATCTGGAGTCAGCAGGAATGACCAGAGTTGACCTCGGTGGTCCCACCCAGCCCTCTTTCTGTCCTCAGTTCCCTCCTCTTGTTCTCTTTAATGCTTTTCAGGGCGTGCAGCTGCAGCCTCCCAGAGCCCCAACTGCAGGGATACTGAAGGAGGATTCACAGCAATGCACAAGATCTTCCTGCCACCGCAGCACAAAGCTTTTCCTTCAGGCAGGCTCCAAGGTCTCTCGGTCCTCTGGAGGACCATCCTCCTCTTCCTCAGAGAGTCCTATTTCCTCTCTCCCGTGGGGCTTTTGAGGCTGACCCCAGGTCCCTTCTCTGTTCACCCCCATCTCCTCTCTGTGCCACCCACAGTTTTCAGACTGGGTCCCTTCCCCCTCGGGGAACAGGACTGACCAGGTTTGCCCTAGCCACACTGCTTCATCTGAGATCCGAGCTCTATTCTTCCGTGGACTCTGATTCTGTGACTCAGTGTAGTAGTTGAATCTCACAGCGCGGTAAATGGTGGTAGGTTCCATGATTAAGTGCTAAGAAGGTGACAGGTGGCACATTTACGGGTAATTAAAGCCTGCAAGGCTGTGTTATGGTGCATGAGACCTATGGTGCAGGAATTACAGCAACCCCAGGTGAAGAAACAGCTCTCCTGTCATACACCTGGGGCTGCGTGCAAGCTTTCAGACAAAGAACGGGATGAGGGGGGAGCTCACTACTTCTTTTCTAATCGACATTTAGGTCATTTGGGTAATAACTGCTTGACGACGCTAGGCATTTATCTCTCTATGTTTTTTGTTTTTTGTTTTCCCGGAGTTCCAATGTGATATGCTGGGAAGCGTAATGATTCCCTCGTACTTAAGTTTCAATTTGTTCAGGGCTGAGTTATTCATAGACTCTTTAGAGATGCATTACATCTTCTGAATTACTAATAAGTTAAAACTCGTTCTGGTAGGGGGAATTTCCCTATGACATTTTATCCCAGGGATCCACAAATGGCTCTTGATCCCTGCAATTTCCTAAACCAATAAAAGGAGTGCACCGACCCCGAAGTTGTTTTTGACAGAAATGCAAGTTCTGGGTTCTGAGAACCGAAGTATCAAAAATCTCTTTGCAGTGATGATGCATGTCCTCTTGGTGGCTGTGAACATTTTCTCTGGAGTGTCTCCTAAAATGAAAGCACTTAGGATCTTTTTTTTAGATGTTTGTCCATTAGGTTCCTTGATGTGAACACCATCTGAATGTTTTCAACATGGAAGACAAACCAAAATGATTAAATTCTCTTGACACTTCTTGAATTAAAATTAATTATTTGTTAGGGCCAGGGGGTCCTTTGGCCCTCATTCAGCTGTGAACAGAATATTTATCACGTGCCTGTAGGGCTGGGCCCTGGAATGAGGAAAGGGCACCCAACAAAGTCCTGCTGTTTGCAGCATAACTCATAACCTCATAACTGCCAAAGCCAGGGGCCTCATTTTATTCTTAGTGCCTCTCAGGCATTAAACACTACTTTTGGAGATTCTCCTCTCCTTGTCTCAGTCTTCTCCTTCTACGTATTCTTCCTCATAATTTCATTTATTCCTGTGACCCTTTTGTGAGGCAAACTGTGTTCCCCCCAAAAAAAGGTGTGCTGGGGTCATAACCCCCAGTACCTTAGCATGGGACCATATTTGGAAATCCAGTCTTTACAAAGGTCATAAGGTTACAGTGCAATCACAGGTTAGCCCCGAATCCAATATGACCAGGGGCTCATAAAAAGGGAAATTTGCACACATGACAGACACAGAGACACAAGGAGAAGGTCATGTGAAGATGAAGGCAGAGATCGGGGTGAAACTTCTGCAAGGCAAAGAACATCAGAGATGAAGCCTGAGACGGATTGTTCCTCATGGCCCTCAGAAGGAAGCAACCCCGCCCCTACCTTCCTCCTAGACTTCTAACCTCCAGAATGCGGAAACAAGAAATCTCTGTTACATAAGCCCCTCGGTCGATGGTTCTTCGTTATGGCAGCCCCAGAAAGTGCATCTAGATCTCAACTCCCAAATTATTCTCTCTACCTCAAAACCTTCTTTGAAACTCCCTGATCAACAAAAGGACGCACAGGCTTCTCAAGTTCACGTAAAGGGCGTATTGAACCCAATGCTTGTACCCTGACAAGTTCTCGGTGAAAGGTAACGGTGCTCCGCCTTGCTGCCGCCTCTGGGTGAGGATGATGAGGGGGGCGGTATGGGGAACAGCAGAGGAAGAAGGGGGAGAAGAAGCAAAAGGAGAAGCAGGAGAAAAAGAGAATGAACCCATCGAGCCTGGCTCTTCTCTGTGAAATACAAAAGACGGAAACAGTCTAGGCAAGATTTGTATCTTTTCTCTCTCTGTACTTCCCCCAACTCAGCCATCCGAAGAGCATAAAGCAGACTCATTACCAAATCTCTTGAATGTTCCTACCAAACACACTGGTGGGCACTGGTATTTGATCACAAGTGGACAGTCTGGAGAGGAAAGCGCAGTTCCTGGTCAGTTCCTCGCTCACTGGATGGAAGTACTTATTTGTGCTCAGGAAGTCTGGAACTCTGCCTCATTAGCCAGCACTATCCTCCATCCAAGTAGAAGCAGAAAAAAACGATAGGTTCACACAAGGGCCGTGTCTGTGATTTAAACGCCTTGACTCTCTGACTGCTCCTTTCCCACTTCAGTGACACTCCCTCTCTGATAGAGGAGGACTTATGAAGCAAGGAACTATTCCCGCCTCCCACAGGAACCGGAGTGCCCAGGTTATTTTAAGTGGTTCCGTTTATCAGGCACCTGCTAGATGTTCAAAACATGGTCAGATACTTACTTTGTGTTCATAAATCCGATTGATCCCACCAGCTGCTATTACCAGCGTGGAAGACTTGTTATTCCCAGTTTTTTTTCTTACATACCACTCCCCTCACAAGTGTCTGGATTGCCCAAGGTCATCCAGCTGGGGAGTGCAGAGCTGGGATTTGAGCGTGTGCCTCTGTGACTGCCCTGGGTAAAACCCAGTCCCTGGAATGATGACTGGTATATAGAAGGTGCTCGTAATAAGTATTTTGTGACCGAAATGACTCCAAAGCCTGTACTGTCTCCACAACGTGGTGGAATCCTCTGGAACTGGAGGAGAGCTGGAGCAGACAGCAACTCAAGGCCAAAACTCTGGGTAACAGGAGTCTGTGTATTGAGAGAGAAGTATTCATTCTTTTTGTTCTACTGATGGCTGAATTAACCGACTTCTAGTAACTACACACACTGCGAGGCAATATTTATTAGATACCTTCCAGCCAGCGAGTCTTTTTTTTTAATTAACATATAATGTATTATTTGCCCCAGGGTCCATGTCTGTGAATCATCAGGCTTACACATTTCACAGCTCTTACCATAGCACATACCCTCCCCAATGTCGACAACCCAGCCACCCTATCCCTACCCACCCCCGCCTCCCAGCCACCCTTAGTTCGTTTCGTGAGTCTAGGTGTCTCTCATGGTTTGTCTCCCTCCCCATCCCTTCCTGTTTCATTTCTCTCCCCCACCCCCCACAAACCCCCGCCTTGCCTCTCAAATTCTTCATATCAGAGAGATCATGTGATACTTGTCTTTCTCTGACTGACTTATTTCT
>JAQQSY010006867.1:0-10802 GCA_028646535.1 Procyon lotor
TTCTATCCTCTGTCTCCATAACTCGAGCTGTTAAACTATTTAGATTGGATTGGATCTCACTGATAGCACTTCTTACATCGGCTATGCTGGATTTCATTTCTGCCCTTAGAGATTCTATATTGTCATTGATCTTAACCATTACCTGGATAATTGTCAGCCTGAATTCCCTTTCTGACATGCTGTCAATGTCCATGTCTAATAGTTCTGAGGAAGATGGCGCAGTCTCTGGGTTCTTCCTCTGTTGGGTGTTCCTCCTCCTAGTCATTTTGATGGGAGGTGGATGAGAGGATGTATAGTTGGATATTTCGCCCATGATCCAGGCAGGGTGCACTCTGGAAGGTTTAGGAGAAATTGGGATTCACCACCAAAAAGAAAGAATCAGGATAATAAAGATACAAAGGAACAGAAAAAGAGGGGGTCTCAGCCAGAATGGGCCCCAACAATAAGATTTGTTGGGAGCGTTTAGGCCGTTCACGTTGAGAGTGATTATTGAAAGATAAGTGTTTATTGACATCATGTTGCCTGTGTAGCCCTTGTTTCTATTGATTGTAAATTTCTGTTCTAAGTCACTAAGTCACTCATGATTCATCATGAGAAACGTTTTTCTTAATAAAATATATGAACATCTAATGTAATCTCAGAATTCTTAATTCCCACTATATTATATAAATTGATGACACATTTAATGTTTTTATGAAACATTGCTTTTATCAGATATTTTGGTGCTGTACAGAATCCTTGCTAGCTTTTACTTCTAATTTTATTCACTTGGGAATAATTATTTAGACTGGTAGATCTTGAAATTTCTTAAGTCATGAACCTTAAGTGGAGAATGTGGTGTAAACTTTGGGATTCTTTCTCACCTATCCTCATCAGCTTTTGCATAAGAACCTCCTGATGTTCATCCAAGGTCTTCAGGTAAAGAGCTTAACATCTAAACAGGTAGCTACTTAAGGAGATTTTTTTTTCCCCTACTTGCCCATAATTATTTGAAACTCCAAATATCCACTTCTCATCAAATAAGGAACTAGGGCAACAGAGGCAGAGCCTGTATTAGTTTTGGAAAGGGCAGCAACACTGGGCATGCTTTGAATCTGAAAAGATGCAGTCATTTTTCAATGAATAGGAAGATCAAGGGGCACTTGAAGCAAAGTAGGGGGGAGCCAGAAAATTGAACCTAGCTACATTCAAGCCAGAATGTTAACCTCAGATGGAATAACAGAAGCAAGCTAACAGGTGCGGAAGTTGGGGGAAACTGTGTATGCTACTTCCTGGCCAAAAAAAAAAAAAGCATATCAGAACATACTATTGACATATATAATGGTAAATACAGTATTTTAGGCAAATTGTTTAAATGTACATATGTGAGAAAAAAAATATCAAAAATATCTATGCTTTAAATTTTCTGTCCCAAACTTTCCTGTATTTTCCTGGTTGTCTACAATGAACACAACCTTATAAAAGGAAGGTATACTTTGTGTTCTTGACTAGAAAGAGGGTGCAAATCCAAGAGACAGGGGTTTAGTGGCAAAACCAATAAGAAGACAGCATACAGTTTCAGAAGTCAGTGCAGATGAGAAAATGCAAGAAGTGGCTCCATCCATTATGAGCATAGGAAGAATGGAATTTACATTCCAACAGATAGAATTAATGAAACAGGCTATCAGATCTTTACCTTCCTGTGGGTGGTATGGTGCTCTTAGTGGGGGAAAAGAGATTAAAAAATCATTAATCCGGTAGGTCATATTTCCAAGTGCTCTGTTTTACCTCCCTGAAATAATAGAAGTCAAAAAATTATTTAGAACTCATCAACTTGCCAGGGACTTCGCTGAGCATTTTATATAATTTTTATGATCTAATCCTTATAAACACCTGATGAGGTAGGAAACTGTGATTATGTCTGTTTTACAGAGGAGGACTCAGAAGTTATATTTAGCTAACATCACAAAGCTTCATTCAGGCCAGCTTTATCATGATATACTAGCTTCCTATTTCTAAACATTGGCGATGTATTGCATGAAGGTTGTTGTCCCATCTCAATTTAAGAAAGAACAGCCAGCCACTGGAGAGGAGAAAGATCATGGTAGAGAGACTTGTGTGGTGCTAGAAATGAATGACAATGTTGCAGTGTGGCATCTGACTCCTCAGTAATGGCAAATTTCACTTTCAAATGCAGAACTGTGTGAAATGGCTGTGCTAATATGTTTTCACTGCCTAATGAGTCTCTTATTCTCATTTTGTGCTCATGCCCAGATATTAACATGGATTGTTAATATTTACATGGATTATATATTGGGATATTAACATGGATTGGGAATCTGTGATATGAGGGGAAAACCATCACTTTTAAACTGTCTTTAAAAAAAATGATTAATATTTTAATATAAGATAATATTATATTATTATAACTATTATTTATTATATTTATTTATATATTTATTATATAGTAATAAATATAAATTATATAATCTATAGTATTACATAAATAATATAATAAATTTATTATATTATATTTATTATGTTTTATTATTTATCTTTAATATTATTATTATTTATTAATATTTTAATATAAGATATAAATATCTTATATTTATGAGAAAGGTGTTTAATTCCCTTGCTTCGTCTCTAACTGGAATTCCTGTCTGATTTATGTTAGTGCTGTCACCAAGACCAAATAGCAAGACACCAAGACCAAAGACTCCAAGCAAAGCAGGAAACAAATAATGGTCCTGGCACTAAAGAAGCTTCAGAATTATAATTGTCATAAGTTGGGGGTCAAGAAAGAACCAGCAGGGGCGCCTGGGTGGCTCAGTGGGTTAAAGCCTCTGCCTTCAGCTCAGGTCATGAGCTCAGGGTCCTGGGATGGAGCCCCGCATCGGGCTCTCTGCTCAGCGGGGAGCCTGCTTCCCCCTCTCTCTCTGCTGCCTCTCTGCCTACTTGTGATCTCTCGCTCTCTGTCAAATAAATAAATAAAATCTTAAAAAAAAAAAAAAAGAACCAGCAGTAGAAACTATCTGTTGAGACTAATGGAGGGAACAAATTGAGACAAAAATCAAGGTCAAGTTAGTAGTTAAGAAAGCAATTATGGTAAGCCGTATTTATAGCCTAAGATACAAGACCTTATACTCAGGTGACTTCGATTTCAGAAGGCAAGCACCATGGCTTCTACCTGCCAAAATAGTCTGATGTTATGAAGGCCACTCTAAGGCCCATGAATCAAAAAGGATGAGCCTTAGAAATGTGTTGAGTGTACACAGCTTATGAACCATTGAACATTACATCAAAAACTAGTGATGTATTATATGTTTGTTAATTGGATTTTAAAAAAAAGAAATGTGTCAAGTGGCATGTAGTCTTGCTTTGGGAGAAGTGTATAATCAAGTAAAAAAGAAACTATACATAATAATTCTACACACACCTATCAAGATGTGAAGAAAAGTGTGCAGCAATTTATGTACAGGAGTCTAAGCTGAGTTGAAATGCCCTTATTAGATCTTCAAACATTATGATATCACAAATAAGAAAATAATATTTGACTGTTGGTTATATACATTTATCACATAATGTCAACTTATATAATCATTTGCAACTTTACTTTCTCCCTCTAATATATTTAGCCATGATGACTATCTTTTGAAAAACGGATTGGAAAGAATTCTTCCAAGACAATGATAAAGAGGAAGATTCAATCTGTGTTACAAGGTCTGGTTTGATGTAACTGTTTTTCTTAAATATTTTAGGAAGCACATGAAAGATGAATAATTCTAAAGAAATCATTCAATGTTTGAGATGTGCTCAAGCTAAGTAAAATACTCAAAGATACTGTGGGTTAGCAGTTTGAGTGGGGAGCACCATCTGGTCCATTTCAGGAGTTTCAGCTGAAAAGACTAGAAGACTAGAAGTGACTTAACAGCTGGGAGTTGTTAGATCTGAAGCCTTCTTCATTCACATGTTTTATGGTTGAGGGTCCTGCTGGATGGACCCCTACTCATGCCCTCTCCACGTGCCTACTTAGGCTTCCCAAAGCATGATGGTTAGGCTTTAATAATAGGGTTCTAAGAAAGTCAGTGGAAGTTGTATTACCTTTTATGACCTAATACCAAAAGTTGCATGGTGTCACATCAGTATAGTGATAAGCCTACCCAGATTCAGGGAGAGAGGGCTTTGACCCAACCTCTCCAGCCATGGAAGGGATGACAAAGTAAATACGTGAAAAGAGCACATGGAATGAGCAATACCATGCACATTTTTAAAAAATAAATCTGCCACAAAGTATGAAACATATTTGACAGTGTTTAGAAATCAACATAAATAAGAAAGAAAACAATATTATGACATTAAACAATGTCATTTATGTGCCACCAAACCTGTATATATTTTTAAGGAAAGAAAATACAATCTCTACTGCTTAATCTTTAGCTTCAGTGCCTTCATCCTAGAGATTAGGGGTCTTCAAAGCTTCTAGATTTCCTCATATGGTAGAAATGTCTACTTTAGCCTATGAATTTAAGAAATAGTCTATTTTCCAGCGATTAACAATGAGTTGATTTGTGATAATCCCACTGAAATATAAAATCAACTTGGAAAAATTCCAGTATCACTTTCATTAAAGTTTAATTTTATCTAAAGATCTAGGTTTATTTATACTATTTTTTTTCAGCAAAACTGTTTCAGTTTCAGCAAAACTGAAAAAAAATGGACAAATTGGTTCAGAAGATAACAAAAAAGATGGAAGGGAAATTACATATGTTGAAAACTACCTAAAGGACATATTGATTTGGTTGATTTTTAAAAACATTTCAAGGGGAAAATTTTGCTAAAAATATGTACATATTGATTTTAATCAGTTCCATAGTAATCAGTATTCTTTAATCCATTTAATCATTAAACATTAAACCTTAATTTTTTTAATCCAGATACTAATGTTTCTGACATTACTTTTTTTTTCTGGTATTACTTTTTTTTTTTTTAAGATTTTATTTATTTATTTGACAGAGAGCACAAGCAGGTGGAGTGGCAGGCAGAGGGGGAGGGAGAAGCAGACCCTGGGATCATGACCCGAGCCGCAGGCAGTAGCTTAACCAACTGAGCCACCCAGGCAGCCCCTCTGGTATTACTTTTTAAGGAAAACATGGGCAAATT
This sequence comes from Procyon lotor, assembly GCA_028646535.1. Taxonomy (NCBI): domain Eukaryota; kingdom Metazoa; phylum Chordata; class Mammalia; order Carnivora; family Procyonidae; genus Procyon; species Procyon lotor. Next base: position 5,143 of record JAQQSY010006867.1, read on the forward strand.
GCAGGACAGAATATACACAAAATAACAAAAATTATTTTAGAATTAATTATTAAGAATAAACTTGTCAGTTTTATACAAATGAGAACAAAAGACAGAATAGTCCCCAAATTCATGAAACATGTCAAACCAAAACTACGATCATGTATTTACATTCACAAAAGATGTGAGCTTAATTTTAAAAAATTCATACAATAAAAATTTTTTTATAGTTTGACATTCAGATACTTGATTTAATGTATTCATGAAACAGATTATTTAGCTCGTTAACTAACCAGTCAATTAGATCAAAACACTTTATCTAGCAATTATATGTTTCAATATTCATGGTTAATAACAATATCAGCTGAATTATTCTAAAACATCTTCTCATAAAGCATAATTGAATAGTTTTAGATACAAATAATCACACCTTGGATTAGAATCTTGTGTATTTTATGTTTTGACTAAGGTACATTGCCAACTATGAAGAGAAATTTTACCAGGTTTCCTATTTTTCACTTCCACTAATGCTCTCATAACAGTGCTTTCCTACGTAGTAATCTTTCATGTGAATTTTGTAATGTTCACCCATGATGGATATTTTCACATACTAGACTATACTCTAAAATGCATAGTTATTCAAGCAGTTCTTCAAACCCAGGTGCTGGAGTCAGAAACAAGTTTAAATCCATCCTGTAACACCTATTGTTTGGTCCAGGTGTGCCATTTAAACTCTCTGTACTTCTGATTCTCTAAAGGTAAAGTAAAGGAGTACCTACCCTGTGGTGTTTTACTGAGGATTATATGCAAATATGTAGCTATCCATATATGTACAAATACACATATATACACATAGAGACACAGAGGCAGAAATCATAGAACATTTGTCATAACATAGAATGCTCCCAAAAAATTATTCTAAAACCTAATTGCTTTCTTAGCTATTAACCTGACTTTGAGTTTTGTCTGTTTGTTCCCTTCATTAATCCTGAATGATGGCTTCTGATGGTTATAACATTTATCTGAAGATATGATATATTTTATAACTTAAGACAAGTGTAGGGGAAATGTAATAATCTTTTTGATTAAGTTCACTATCATTATTTTTTAGTTTACTATTATAATATATATATAATATAATATATATATAATATATATATATACAATTTCTCTGATCAATATTGTAAAAAATGTGGAATATTTCTACTTTTTGGAAGACTTTTCCCAAGAAGGTAGATGCATCTAGCTCTGTTGCTAAAATTAAATACCTCTTTTGTTCCAACTCCTCTTTTCTCAATGTAACTTTCATATTACTGGTTAATTTTATTTTGTTCTAAGTAAAAATGCATAGCAGAGAAATAAAGCATGTGTAGAAATAAGAAGTAAAGTGTAACCTCACTGCCAGACCTGTTAAGATTAATTGCCAAGAAATGAAAGCATGAGTAGAAGAATGTAAACATGTCAATGATGTCTCAGTGGTCTTTGGTGAACCATACATGTTGCATACATTAAATACAGGCTGCATGCAGGAAGAAATAAATCTTGTTAAGACAGCGGAGAAAGATAGTGTGTATAAATGAAAACATGTTTAGAATTCACTGTAATACTCAAATACCTTCTGCGCGGTATATGTGTGAGTGTGTATATGTGCAATAATATCTTGGGGATTTATAAAGATAAAAAATGAATGCATTGAGAGTAAATATAAATTCATTCTTTAATAATGACATCACAACTGACAACAATAGCAACCGCCATTTATTGTATAAAATGTGCCATGATCTCTTACAAGCTTTGCATACATTCTCTCTTTCAATTATTTTACCACCTTATGTATGTGACATAAAAACTTTGAGGCTTAACGAGATTAGTTTTCCAAAATTATAGTGCTTGTATGCCTGAGACAGTGTTCAAAATTTAGGTTTTCTCTTCTCCCAACCCCATTTAGCACCTTGATTTAATGAGTACATATATTTTATGGTATCTATATACAATAAATTGTATATATTCAGCCTTTTGAATCATATTGAGAATGGCAATTAATTAAAATTTATTTTTTTCTAATTCTTGTCTCATATCATTTTCAAGGGTATATATTAGTGCCATAGAGCAAATCCTGTGTTATAAAATACTTTGTCCTGGACTCTACTTTATCTGCTAAACATAGATAGTCACAAGGCTGTCACCTCCACTGCTAGTCTGGCCCCTGTTTTATGATCTGTAACATACTCTGAAATTATGATGAAGGCAAGATGATAAATGAGAGGATGAGTGGCTTGACAAAATCCTGATTAATCAAAAAACAAAATTTTTGCATAAGAGTGATGTTTTCTCAGTGTCCAAGCCTGAGGGCAGACATGGTGGAAGATGACACTCTTCAACTGCTTTCTTTCCCCTGAGCACTTTTGTTAATTCAAGAAGAAAGACATATGCTGTTGAGTCCCAATTGCAATTTTCAGCGAAGTAGCATGATTATGGTAATGATAATTTCTTCAAATATTAAAATGGACTTGTTTTAAGTTGTAAATTTTAATAAGAATATGTCATCTCACAAAAGTGAATGCTCTGTGCTGCATTAGAAGTAATCAGTAAATATTTGGTGAATGAATAACATACTGTTTTTGTATGGTTTTACCTTTTTTGGTTTCTTTATGGAAGGATTCTTGGAAGTAACAAGAAACTATAGAAGCTACAGCTTTCTGTCTCTCAAATAATATTCTTGGTTTTCGTTTCATTTCTTTGGCTCTTGGTTTTTCCATTGAGGAAATCCTATATTATGGAGATGAAAAGATAATTAAATGTTTAAGTTATATTTTACTTCAAATCATACCTTAAAACAAATTATTTGTTGTCTTAAACTCTATTGTATACACTTTAAAAATTTGAAAGAATTGACTAGCAACATCATTACTAAAGATTTCAGTTAATTGAACATTTAAATTCTAAACATTTTGCAGTGTATATATTCCATTATCATACTTTTACTAATTTTATAGTTTACAAATACCCTTAAAAAGTAAACAAATTTTTTCCAGGTGTATTTATAGTACTACTTTTGTATTTTGATCAGCATTTCTGTATTTCTACATTAATCTATGGGTTATTATAAATGAATTGTTGAGTCAATACCAAAGTTTTCCACACTTTTTAATTTTTCCTTTTTAAAGATTTGTTTACTTATTTTTGAGAGAGAGAGACAGAGAAAGCATGAATGGGAAGAAGGGCAGCAGGTGGAAATCATTAAGCAGACTCTCTGCTGAGCATGGAGCCTGAGGCCAGTCTCCATCCCATGGACTCATAAGATCATGACCTAAGCAGAAACCAAGAGTTGGAAGCTTAACAAATTGAACCACCCAGGAACCCCCACACTTTTTTAAAACTATGAAACCCCTTATCAACAGAATGCCTTCATAGAGGTATAATATTATAAACCAAATAAATAAATTAGTAAAAGTAAAAGGAAAATACCCCACTTTCAAGTGGGTGATAGTTTCAAAAAGCCTGTCTGATTGACGTTTTCATGGTTAAGGACTCTTGAAAAACCTAACAAGAATTCTTAAAACCTCATCCACAGACCCATGGAAGATCTTTCTGGGAATCACCAAGACACCTCAAAGAATTATTTCTTTTGGCACATATGGTTATATTCCATAAAAATATGCTATTTGTGTTTATGTGTAATGGATTTATTCCTGCCATTTTAAAATAAATTAATAAGCAAATATTCTAAGTGCTTCTCACTTACAGTTTCTGTACAGTCAACATATGCCAAAGCTACTTCTGTTCCTCAATGCTTTTATAAGATGCCATTTTAGAAATGACCTTGTACAAAAAGTCACCACATGATACATGCCATGATGAAACAGCATTATACTTTCATGTATTTGGTGGAATATCTGGGTCTGCAAACCAAGGAGAGGCTTCCCTCTCAGTCCCTTAACATGACCCACTTGAGAAATCTGTCCCACCTGTTTATTTTCCATAGTTTTAGAAGTTCTGTTTCTCAGAGAAGAAATATTTCCACCAAGAGATAGTAAGAGCTCCCCTATTCATAAACCTATGGATGTTACTTGGTCGTTTTGTCCCAGTAGAAGAGTTGCCAAGGAAAGGACTTACCAAGCTGGTAGAGGCAGTTCACCTTGATAGTCACAAAGAGGTAAATTTGCTTCTTCATAGTGGTAGACAAGAGGGTGCATTAGGAACTTAGTAATCATTGGGGCATTTTTGGTGCTTTTATATCAAGTTCTACCTATAAATAGGCTATTATAATCATGGATATGGTAACTGGCAACTTAGTCCTCTCTCTGACATAGATATTGATCACCCCAATCATCATCAAGCAGACTAGACTGGTGCAAATGTAACCACTGGTCAGGGAAATCTAAAAGGAAAAACAATATCTTGGGACCTTTTGCAACAGAAAACCCTGTAGGTTTTCCTAGTGATCCTCTTTTTGTACATTTTCTTCACAAACTGTGACCACTGGCTATCTTCAAGAATATATGGCTGTATGGAGGGATCCTAAGTACCATGGGATTGAGTAGATCTGAGAAGATAAAGAGTAGACTGTAGCAGATTATCTCAGATACCCTCATGTCACTTTTTCCAATTTTTGTAATCTTAGTTTCTGATTTTGTATATTATACATTTGAAGACAAGTAACTGCAGTTTACTCTGAGCACTGCTATGGAGCAGTGGAATCCTTTTTGCCTACTACCAGAGGGCCAAAACCTTCCTGTCAAGTAAAGCAATTAATCAATTATTTACAGGTTTAGAGAAGTATGAAAGCCCACATCTTATTCTATTTTTCTTCAAGCTCACATCTTATGCTCTAGATGGGTGAAAGGGATGAGAGTAACTTATTGTATAAAGTTTCCTGAGGAACCAGAATAAAGCTATTCTTTGCAGGACTTTGCCGGAGATAGTTCCCTTTTTTTTTTTTTATATTTCCCCTTCCCTATTTTGTTTTCCCATTCACTTTTTCTCTAGTAGCATTTTCTCACTAAGTAATTTGGGCGTGGACCTTTACCCTCAGGGTCTGCTTTTAAAAACCACAATCTATGACCAGAAACATTTTTTAAAATTTTTTTAAAGATTTTATTTACTGGGGGGGGGGGAGAGAGAGAGAGAGAGAGAGAGAGAGAGAAATACCACCACTAGGGGAGGAGCAGAAGAGAGGGAGAGAAGCAGACTCCCTACCAAGAGTGGAGCCCATTATGGTGCTCATTCTCATGACCCTGAGATCATGACCTGAGCCTAAATTAAGAGTCAGATACTTAACTAACTAAGCCACCAGGTGCCCCCAGAAACAATATTAATACAAGGATGTACATGCTTATAAAACTATTGGAAATGTGGCACAAAACTGCCCTTCCAGAAAAAAGACCACTTCTGACACAAGTAGGAATGGGGGGAAACAAATAACAACACCGCTAGAGCATTTTGAATTTAAAAACTTCATCATAGGGGCGCCTGGGTGGCGCAGTCGTTAAGCGTCTGCCTTCGGCCCAGGTCAGATCCCAGGGGCCTGGGATCGAGCCCCGCATCGGGCTCTCTGCTCTGCGGGAAGCCTGCTTCTCCTGCTACCAGTCCCTCTGCTTGTGTTCCCTCTCTCGCTGTGTTTCTCTCTGTCAAATAAATAAACCCTTTAAAAAAAAAAAAAAAACTTCATCATAGCTGAA
>JAQQSY010006868.1:0-10800 GCA_028646535.1 Procyon lotor
CTTAACGACTGAGCCACCCGGGCGCCCCTCATATTAGATAGTTCTCATCCTTATCCATTTGGGGTGATGTCTTCCCAAGGCTCTTACTTTTCTTGACGTGACTTACTAAAGTAAAGGAAATTCCTTCTCATACTCTTGAGTAAGAACAGGACGAATCGATGTGGAACTCCTTATTGAGATGACCACGAGATTTCCGAGTCTGTCCCTTTGTGACTTGCCGTTACGGGTTTTGGAATGACAAAGCAAACGAGTCCTGGGAGGAGCCCCACAGGCTCAGAGCACACCATCCCTGGTAGAGCGGGGTGGGCGTGCGTCGTTCAGCATGGAGCCCAACGGGGGGCTTGAACTCACGACCCTGAGATCAAGACCCGAGCTGAGAACAAGAGTCGAACACTTAACCGATGGAGCCCCCAGGCGCCCCTATATTTTCCTTTCTGATAATGACTGGTCAGGTGGTGACATTAGCGTCGCAGTGGTTTCTTAGGACACGGCGTGTGGGTTTCACTCTTTCTTTCTTTTTAGGGGGAAGATCTTGTTTAAAACTGGCCTGATAAATGGCTTAAAATTTTAATAGCGCCCATCTTTAAGATAGCCGTGCCTGGTGCCTTTTTTCCCCCTTTTCTTAAAAAATAATTGCAATGGTCCTATTTTTCATGACGATTTCCACAACCGTCATTTCCATGCTCCCTCTGCAAGGGTAGGTTCACGGAGGTAAAATCCAGCTATTTTAGCCTGTGGATCTAGGAGTCCTGACCAACACGCACAGTCGGGGATCGATCACCTCCCTCTAGATTTCCCCCCTGCGCCCCTTCATGGCCGCGCCCTCTGTCTCCTGGCCTCTGGCAGCTGCCCTACGATCGCATTTTCCAGAAGGTCACGTTCGCGGGACCGCACGGCGTTGGCAGTCGGGGCCCCTCACTTACCACGATGCACTCGAGGTTTACTCACATTGCAGCTGCCTCGACTGGCTCACTCTGTTCCTTCCATTGCGTGGATGCACTGGTTGTCGACCTGCGGTTTTACTGTTTTGTTTTGTTGCTCTTTTTACACGGATGTCCCTGCTGCAGACTGCTGGGGCCGCTGCAGGGTTTTGGTGATGGGGTGTGAAGCCCGTCTGCGTGTTTGTGTCCCGGCCTCTCGGTGGATGCAAGCTTCCGTCTCCTGCGCTCTCGGCACACTTCGCCCTCACTGGCCTTTGGCTTTGTCTGCTTTTCAAAATACTGTTTTCGCAGGTGTGCATTTCTCTTACTTTGCTTTTCCCTAATGACGAATGATGCCCCGCACGTCTGCCGCTCACGTGGTCCCTTCTGCGGAGTGTTGACGTCTTTTCAGGATTTCCTTACTTGGCTTTCTGCTTTCTCATGATGGAATGTGGACAATTCCTTATATGTTCTGGGTGCAAGTATTTTATCTTCTGCAAATGTTTTCTCCCCGCCTGGGATTTCCGTGCCCTCCTGTTGCCTCGGAGGCATTTTGGATGAGCGTGTTTTTAATTTCGGCAAGATCCAACTTATCAAAAAACCTTGTTAATGAATCACGCTATCTCTGGTCTAGCATTGGCCCGCGGTGCCTTTTTCTTGCCTCTTTCCTTCAACTTTTGCTTCTGTCTTGTAAGCAGCGTATATCTACCTTCATTGCCGACATTTTTACTAGTAAGTTCTCTTGCTCTGGGTTTATTACAATCGCCAATGTTCTTAGGCTGATTCCTCCCAGCTTGATTATTTTATATTGCTCAATTATCCCTGTTTCTTTTTCTCCCCCTTTCTCCCTTTCTGGAACAAGCGTCCGCGGGAAGGGGAGACTGCGTCTGCGCCTCCCGCCTCCCGCCCTGACTTTCCTAATTCTGTCACCAGGTCGATATCATCTCGACTGTTGGTCCTCGGTCACCCTGGCTCTATCTTCTCTTTGTCTTTGATGCTATCTTTTTGAACAAAGATAACAGTAACCTTTATCATGATACTTGATTTCTTTTGCCCCATATCTCTCTTGTAACCTTTTCCTTTAAGAGTTTTATCTAAACTGTTTCAAAGGGTGGCAGAGCTTTGGGATGCCTGTGACCCCTTCTATACTCAGGCGGCTCTTACAGGGAGGTCTGCTCCGTTCTCAGTGATGGGCGTTCACCTCGAGGGACACGTGGGATGGTGCGTACACGCCCGCACGCGTGGGTCCCTGGCCTCCCTCAGCCCTCAGAGAGGACGGGAGCGCGCCAGGCCTGACCACCCGCGCCCCGGATCACCGCCTCCTCGAGGGCTGCGCTCTTTCACATCCTCACACCGACTCATTCGCTGTGTCCCCGGGCCTCAAACTGGAGCTCTCCGGCAGGCGGGGGCTCCGTCAAAGATGCCTCCATGCTGAGGGAAGACGCTGTTTGCATTTCTAGACTCTGCGTCCGGCTGCGCCTCTGCCAGGTCCCCGGGCACCTGCAGGCTCTGGGCCCTCCTGCCCCGTTCTGAAGGGAGCGGAGAGTCAGGGCCTGACAGAGGACAGGAGTGGGCCCATCACCCCAGTACCCTCCCTGCCCTGCCCTGGGGCTCCCCAGCGCCCCATATCACGCTGTTGGCCCTGACCCTACTTGTCTAAAGCCAGCACGAGCAGAGAAGAACGGGGCTCCCGTCTCCTGCCCTGAGATGGGGACGGGGGCTCTCACCCCTTCTTCTGGGCTGTGTGGGCGTCCCGGCATCTCCCGGTCCTCCCTGGGGCAGGGGGCTCCCCGGCTCTGGCTGGGCTGGAGGCCTGGGGGTCACTGCTCCATCACCTGATCTCTTGTGACACTGTGGGGGCCTCAGAGGGTGGCCGAGGCCAGTGGAGCGTGGGTCTCGCCGGGGGCCTCAGACAAGTGTCCTGGGGGGCTGAGGACCCCGACCCCTGGGCACCCCCTCATTTGCCCTCTCTTGGGTGAGCACGGGAGGCCAAGACGCTGCCCGTGAAAGGAAGATCAAGTACAACTTGGTGGGAAGTTCAGGCCCGGCTCGGGCCCCGTGCATGAATCCCAGGCGGAGCGGAACAACTGAAATCGGAGAAGTCGGATTGGGAGGGAGAAATCCCCTCCCGATGGAAGGGACCCGAAGAATTCCATCCATCCCGGTCCCGAGATGCCCCAGCTTCGCCTCCATGTCCACCGGGAAGCAAGGCTCGGAGAGTGCTGGCCTGCTGGGGACACCCCCGGCCCCACGGCCACGAGGGACTGGGCCTGGAGAGCAGCCCCGCGGGCCGGAGGGAGACACCAAGTCCGAGGGCAGAACGGCATCCAGTTCTCCTCTGCTCAGCCTGGAGTCACCTCCCCGGGACAGCAGCCGGGTCAGGTCCCCTTTGCACCAAATTTCTCACCCTCTGCAGACATCAGGGCCATGACCGTGTCCTTTGCGATGGGACCCACGCCCGAAGTGTGGCCCCGGGAGGTTTCCTCCTCCGCCTGCCCGGGTCCAGCCCTGCGCCCTGTCACCCCCGGCCCCACAGGAGGACAAGCCCTGCTGGGCTGCAGCGTGTCCCCCCAGAAGGCGGGCCCGCCCTGGCCACTTCCTGTGTCATCAGGATAAATGGGGACCCTGGAGGGACGGCCCAGGAGGACCGTCGTGGAGAAGGCTGGTGCTGGGTCTCCGCTCTCCCCGCCAGGCCCCTGCAGATGCTGTGGCTGCTGCTTCTGACCGGCCCCTGGCTGGCGGGCTCTGTGCCCGTGACCCCGGGTGAGTCCCCGTCCCCTCGAACGTGCTCGGGGCTCCTGGGACTCAGTCGGGGGAATGGGGACGGTCCCCATTCCCTCGCCCCCTCCTGAGCTCTGGGAAGGTCATTGTCAAGTGGCCCCTCCACTTGTTCCCGCAGACCCCGGCCCAGGACATGAGCTGGTGGGCATCGTGGGGGGCTGTGACGTGTCGGGCAGGAGGCACCCGTGGCAGGTCAGCCTGAGGTTCTACAGCATGGAGCACGGCCTGTGGCAGCACATTTGCGGGGGCTCCCTCGTGCACCCCCAGTGGGTGCTGACCACTGCCCACTGCGTGGAACCGTGAGTCCTGCCGCCCCCGTGCCTGTGCCGGGGGGGGTGTGTGTGTGCAGGGTCCCGTGTGCAGGGAGGCGGGATGCTGGGCCCCCCCAGCCTGCCCTGAGAAGCCCCGGATCCCCTCTCCCCAGGGAGGACCTGGAGGCTTGTGCCTTCCGGGTCCAGGTCGGGCAGCTGCGGCTCTACGACCACGACCAGCTGCACAGAGTGGCCGAGATCGTCCGTCACCCCAGGTACAACGCGAGCCTGTCGGCCATGGGGGGCGCGGACATCGCCCTGCTGCGGCTGGAGGCCCCCCTGGCTCTCTCCGAGGAGGTCAACCTGGTGTCCCTCCCGGCGGCCTCCCTGAGGGTCCCCTCGAGGAAGATGTGCTGGGTGACCGGCTGGGGTGACATCGAGGAATACGGTAGGTACTAGGGACACGAGGTGGGGAAGGATGAGGGGCTGGGGGGCTGCGCCTTTCTGGAAAGTGGCTCCGTGAGGCACCTTCTGGGACCCCCGGGGCGGGGGGGGGTGGGCTGTGGTGCCAGGGTTTTGGACGGGACGTTTCCGGAACAGACCTCAGGAACTGGGGACTTGCTCTGGGCAGGCGAGTTCCCCTGCCGGGTCCCACCTGGACTCTGGCCACCACCGTCGGAGGGCAGATGGCCCCTCGTGTCGTGGGGGAAGAAGTCCAGGCTCCCGGAGTTTGGGTGACCTGCCAAGGTCCTGGCTCCTCGGTCCTGGAGCCGGGCGGCCATCGGACCTTCAGGTGCCGTGTGGCTGGACCCCGAGCACAGCCGACGTGGGGAAACAGTACCAGGTCTGGCGCTGGACCCCAGGTCAGGACTGGCCGTGGGGGTGCCCCCCGCCCCGCTGGTGGATGGGGGCCCAGCACAAAGTGGAGGGTGTGTGTGTGTGTGTGTGTGTGTGTGTGACGGGAAGAGGAGGAGCCCCCGTTCTGATGCAGCCCCTCCCCATCCCCCAGAGCCGCTGCCCCCCCCCTTCCACCTGCAGGAGGTGGAGGTGCCCATCGTGGGCAACAGGGAGTGTAACCACCGCTATCAGAACTCTTCGGACAGCACTGACCAGATGATCAAGGGCGACATGCTGTGTGCCGGGAGCGAGGGCCGGGACTCCTGCCAGGTGAGGCCCCAGGTGGCCCCTCGGTCCCCTTCTAGCCCAGGAGCGTGGGACCTGCCGGTCCCTTTGCCGTGGGGACGTGGGAAGCTCGTGCTGAGAGCCCTCTCCCCACAGATGGACTCTGGGGGCCCCCTGGTGTGCCGCTGGAACTGCACCTGGATCCAGGTGGGGATCGTGAGCTGGGGCAACGGGTGTGGTCACCGCGACTTCCCCGGGGTCTACACCCGCGTCACGAGCTACATCCCCTGGATCTGCCGGCATGTGCCCGTGCTCCTGGGGCCCTAGGAGAGACCGACGCCCTGGCCTCCTCATCTCGGCACCCTGTTTTCCCTGCGGGGTGCAGGGGAGCGGGCGCGAGGCCCCCAGCGGGGAGCCCGGGGTGGGGAAAGCCCAGGAATCCTGATGGAATTGGATTCTGATTAAACGTGTTGGGAAAACCTTCCAAGGCTGCGCACGTGCTTGACTGTTCATGCATCTGGGGGCCCAGGGAGTCGGCCGGCCGGGCCTGCCTGTTGGGGCCCCTGGTGCCGGCAGAGAGGGAGGGAAGGGGTCCGGGGCCAGGTTTCTGTGCTTTTGCCCCAAAAGGATGGCCGCCGAGGCGGGGTGCCCTTCTCTGCCCCAGACCCCCCGCCCTCGTCTCCTCCTCCCCGCCTCCTTCCCTCCGGCCCCACTGAAGCCACGGCTGAGGCCTGGGATCCGGGGGGCTGCCCCTGGGGTCCTCCTGCCACTGCTCCGGAGCCCCCTCCACTCCTGGACAGCCAGGCTGCGGGCGCCGCAGACCTCTGCCTCCTTTTACCTGCTCCTTTCCCGGGTGTTCGAAGTCCCATCTGACGAATCAGAAAGTCCCTGGTGTAATCCGAAACGTGTCCTGTACACCTTGGCCCCCTAAGGTTCCCCTGTGGGGGGTGGCACCCCCCCAGGACAAGCTCACCGGGAAAACGGGGGTCCCCTCTGGCACCTCTGCATTTCTGGGGGCTCTGGTGACCACACCCCATGCCGCGGTCCAGCGCGGTCCAGAGTGAGCAGACCGGCAGAGCGCGAGTCCCTTGTCAGGGCCGGGGGGCTGCTCGCCACCCAGCTCGACTGCTCAGCTCCCAGGAATCTCCGCCTGGCCCCTTCCCTCCCACCCCGACTCCCCGCCGACGTAACAACAACAGATAAACACTGAACTGGAAAAGCATTACCAGGGCCCACAGCGCTCATGCCCCCGATTCCCCGATTCCCTCGTAGCCGATAAACCGGGACCCAAGTGCCCGGAGAAGCCGCAGAGGCCTGTGTGTCCACGAGCGCACCGGGGCCTCCTGGGCCCCCGCCCTGCACTGGGGACGTGGGGGTCTGGACAGCGGCAGCCCCGGGTCTGCGGCACGAGACGGGGGCCCACTGGCCAGCTCGTGCCAGGGTTGGGGAACCCCTCCTTAGGGGTCCTGGCGGGGCCACTTTCCCATCTCCTCAGTGTGGGTGAGGCCGCGCGAGCTGGCGGAGCCCCGGCCGGGGGCAGGGAGCAGGTGCCGGGGGCCACCGAGGTGGGGACTGGCCGTGGGGTCGGTGGGGGTCAGCGGCAGCCGTGCGGGGGGCCGCAGGGACAGTGAGGTGGGGCAGCTCCTGGTGCCCGAGAGCAGCCCCTGCCCCCTCGTCCCTCACCTTGCCGGCTTCAGGACCGGGCAGGGACCCACCTGGGGTCGTGATGCCCGGACCCTTCCCCAGACACAGCCCCACAGGTCAACAACCTCAGCGAGATCCCAGCACTCTGACTGGGAAGCCTTCTCCCCACGTCGGCCGGGGGGTGCCCGGTCCCAGGAGCAGGGAGAAGGGCTCCATGCGGGCCACGCGGGGTCCCCGCAGAGGTCCCTGCACCCCAGCCCTGGCCGGCGCAGGCCAGCTTCCCGGGACTCTGGTGGGGCCATCCCCCTTCCCAGCGGGGTTCCCAGGGGAGGTGTGGACCCAGGACCCGGGGTGGGGAACCCAGCTCTGCCGTCATCCTTCGGGTCTGCACTCTGACTATGACCCCAGGACAGGCCTTTCCTGACCGTGGGCTCCTCCCGTCCTCGCTGCCCTCAGCGCCACGGGGGTCCCTGATCCCCCCAGGACGGGCATTTGCCCACTTAGTCCGCTGTGCTCCGGGCACCCAAGCCTGGGCCAGCCGCAGTGTGTTCCCCGCAAATGCTGATGCTGTGACCCCTCGTGCAGGGAAGCCCCGCCCCAAGCCCCCCCAGCTCTCGCCACACCCACTTCCTGTGCAGGGAGGGTAAAGGGGCTCGGAGGCCCCGGGAGCAGAAGGCAGATGACCTGGCACCCGTAAGGGCCCCGCTCAGACCCCTGCCCTCTTGGTTCCCAGCCCCGGGGGTCCTGGCCCTGGTCTCCCCCCTCACAGATGCTGTGGCCGCTGTTCCTGACCCTCCCCTGCTTGGGGGGCTCTGTGCCTGTGACCCTAGGTGAGTCCTCACCCCGAGCGACACCCCTGCTCTCCTGAAACCCGCTGGTGATCTTGCGCCTGTGCTGACCTGGGGTGGGACACGGTGGGGACCCCCACACGAGGACGGCCCGTGGGACAGACTCAGTGTGGGAGGCCGTGCTGAGCACCGGGCAGGGGCGTCTGGGTCCCTGACGGCTCCTCGCTGCGCTTCCCCAGACCTCGGCCTGGGTGACGTCCCTGCCGGGAAGTGGCCGTGGCAGGTCAGCCTGAGGGTCTTCAACGGAGAGCTCGCCCAGTGGCAGCACGAGTGCGGGGGCTCCCTGATCCACCCCCAGTGGGTGCTGACCGCTGCCCACTGTGCTGGACCGTGAGTGGCTGCCGGTGTCCCCTGGGGGGCGGGTGGGAGGGAAGCGAGCTGAGGGGCAATGCAACAGGAGGGGACTGTCCTGGGCTGGGCAGGAGATCTAGGGGGCTCTGAGCCCCTACACACACTCCCACTGCCTGGGCAGGAGACCCGGGGGGGCTCTGAGCCCCTACACACACTCCCGCTGCCTGGGCAGGAGACCCGGGGGGGCTCTGAGCCCCTACACACACTCCCGCTGCCTGGGCAGGAGACCCGGGGGGGGCTCTGAGCCCCTACACACACTCCCACTGCCTGGGTCAGGGGCCTGGTCCTTTCTCTCCAGGGGTGCGTTGGAGCCACAGAAATACCGGGTCCAGGTCGGGCAGCTGCGGCTCTACGACCATGACCAGCTGCACAGAGTGGCCGAGATCGTCCGTCACCCCAGGTTCAACGTGAGCCTGTCGGCCGCGGGGGGCGCAGACATTGCCCTGCTGCGGCTGGAGGCCCCGGTGACATTGTCCGGGCTCGTGAGCCCTGTCGCCCTTCCTTCTGAGTCCCTGGTGCTCATCCCCGGCATGAAGTGCTGGGTGACCGGCTGGGGCACCTTTGGGGCCCACAGTAAGACTGGGGGACAAGGAGGGGCATGGGTGGGGCGCGTGGGGACCACACGGGCCACGGCCTCAGTGGCGGTGGGGGGAGAGGGAGGGGGACACACCCGGGGCTCAGATGGCCACAGGACGAGCCCCTGGCCGGCTCCTGTTTAAACTTGGACAGCGCCCGGGAGCAGGCTGGCATTTCCGTTTGCCGCTGGGGAAGCCGGTCACTCTCTCAGGACTCGGTCTCAAGGGAGGGGCCTTACTGCTGTGTTTTCCCAGGAAAACTGCGGGGGTGAGGGGGACAGGTTCCCCGGCTTCCCACGTCTGTCCCTATTTACCCAGGCTGTGTGCCCACCCGCGATTGGGATGGGGAAACTGAGGCACGGGCTCACAGGGCGTTCCTGGGAGAGGCTCCTTCCCCAGCCCCGCTCCTGGCTCCAGCCCCCACGGGTCCCCCAAGGCCAGTTCCGCTCTTTGATGGGGTCCGGCTCTGAGGGGCTCTTCCCTGGCGCAGCCCCCCTGTCCTGACTGCCTGAGCCTGCGGCCCACACTCCCCCCCCCTCCCGCAGCGCCGCCGGCCCGCCGGCTGCAGGAGGCGCAGGTCCCCGTCCTGCACAACCGGGTGTGCGAGGAGATCTACCACCAGGCCCCGGCTGCCGGGGGCGAAGGCACCACCATCAAGCCTGACATGCTGTGTGCAGGGGCCGAGGGCAGGGGCTCCCGCCAGGTGAGACCAGGCCCCGCCCCCCGCTGTGGGTTCCGGGCTCTCGGCGAGGCCGCGGGACCTGCACGGTGTCCTGCGGAGAACTGACCGGGACCACTCTTTACAGGGCGATACCGGGGGTCCCCTGGTCTGTTACTGGCTGGACGCGTGGATCCAAGTTGGCGTGCTGAGCTGGGGCGCGGCCTCGGGGCATACGGCCTACCCCGGGGTCTACACCCGGGTGACCACCTATGCATCTTGGATCCACCAGCACGTCCCCCTGGAGCCTTGACGGGCCTACGTGGCCCGAGGAACCAGGCCCCCCGGACCCCCCACTTCCCCGGTCAGCAGCACCGGCTCCTCAGTGCCCTGTCCTTCTTGGACTCTGGGGCCCAGGAGGCAGAGCAGGGGCTCGGAGGCTGGTGCTCCCTGACAGCGGGGGTGGGTAAAAAGCTCCGGGGAGCTCGCCTGCTACCCTCTATCTGCTGTCCTATTAAACTGTGTGCAAAGCAGCCTCCAGGATTTCTGCACGTACTTGACCATGGCCAGTGGGGGGTCCCGGTGGGGCTTCCAAGACTCTGAAAGCTTCAGGGGTGGCCTCTGCTGGCAGGGCCGGGGGCACCGCCCTGCCCGGGGGCGGAGGTTTGCCGGAGGCCGCGCGCTAGGGTCCTCTAGAGGCTCAGCCTCCGTCCCCAGCCCCCCCCAAACCCCAAGGACAAGACAAATGTCCTCTCCCAGCACCCCTTCCCCGGTCTCCATTACCTCGTGCCCCCATCTGCGCCATCAGACTCAGTTTCCCCTGGGGCCTGATGCCCAGGAAAGGTGCTGGTGGTCCCGTGCCCAGCGCCAGGATGTGTCCTTCTCTAGGAAGGTGGGGGGTGGCTCCTGCTCCCCAGGACAGCCCGGACCATTGTCTGCCCATGTGGGGCCGTGTACCCCCAACGTAACCAAGAGTGAAGTAAGTGAGAGCTCATGGTCTCAGTCTCACAAGCGACGTGCAGGGGACGGTAGACACACAGACCCAGGCCATCATCCTGGGAAGTTCCTCGGCCCGCAGTTCAGAGCCGACTGTGGCCGACATACGCCGGGGACAGAGGTGGGAGAGGAGCCCGGCCGGCCCCCAAGGACGTGGCTCCTTCCCTGCCCCGGTCTCTCTGCTCCCCCCTCCTTCTAGCACCTGACTTGTCCCTGATGCTCCACAGGGACCCCTATGGCGTCCCAGTCCCACCCGCCCTGGTGGGCACTGCTCCTGCCCCCTCACACTGGGGAGAAGGGAAGTGGAAGCTGCTCAGGATGCGGGTGTGGTTGGGGACAGAAGTCGGGGACGCGTCCCAGCTGGGTTTCATTAAACTGTTAGCAAAGCAAGACAGAAAGTGCCTGGTGATTTCTTGGGTGCAGGTGGCACTGGGGCTTCCTGATGTGGGTCCTTCTGCTTTGACAGTTGTGTGGGAAAAATGTCTGCTCCAGGCCAGGCACTGACTGGGTGGGGGGGAGAGGATGGAGGGGGGTATTCTCAGTGACTGTTCCACTAGTGGGGCCCTTGCGCACAGCCCACCCTCCACTAGGAAGCTGGCCTCATCTCAAAATTGCAACCATCCACCCATCCATCCTTCCGTCCATCCGTCCTTC
>JAQQSY010006869.1:0-10800 GCA_028646535.1 Procyon lotor
ATGACTTTCGTCAAGGGACCAAATAACTGTGCCTCCATGTAGACCTGAGAGTCTCAACTGGTGCAGGATGATGTTTATCAGAATGATCTTGGGAATTCTTTCAAACCACACATACCTGCCCTCACTACCATCCCAAAGGAAAGGGACTGAGTGGCAGCAGCTGCAAGAATATCCTAACACCAGTCTTAGATGGCTTACAATTTAAGAAAACAAAAGAGAATTTTTTTTGTCATGAAGACTCATAGCCTTACTGTCTCTAGGCAGTAGGAGGAAAAAAATCTCAAAGATCAAAAATAAAAATATTAGTTTCGTACAGTGCAGCTGGAGTGACATTGCAATGACAGGAAAATGTAAACTATGTGAGAGAGGGAGAGTCAGACATGCACACAGACAAGCTCTTCTCAAAGTGGGAAATCCAGAGCTCCAGGCATCTGCAGAGAGACGCCAACCCACCCAGCAAAGGCCTTGTGCTGCTTGTACGTCTTAAAAGCCAGGCTATACTTTGGCTTCTGAAATGAAAAATTACACCAAAAGAGATGCCTGATTTTTATTAACTATCTTAAAAGGAGTCTTTCACTAATTCTGGGGAAGATATTTTGCTTGAGTGTTTTCCCACTTTGGCAAATACAATCCAGAGGGGCTGGATGGAAGGGGTTTTGCCCTGGGCAAATGGTTGAGCACAAAAACCCTGCTGACTCCAGAACAATTTAAAGAGGGAAGAGATTTCCTTGAATCAATATGGTAGAGCCAAAATAAATGACTACTCTGGTTCTCTTGAGAAAACATTACTGCATTATTTCACAAAGAGATCTCTGATGCAAGGGACCAGACAGCGTACTAGGAGACGTTGGGTCCAGATTCAAAAAGACTGGGCTGAGGCCTCGAGCCTCTGAGGCTGGTGGCTCAGCCACCATGTGGTGGGAGCAGGGGAAGGGGTGGAAGTGGCTTTGGATAGGAGCCGCCCTTCACAGCAGTGGACAGATCTCGGTTTTGACAGAGTAAAGATGACTCCTGCAGATAGGGCAGCAGTGGGGTGGTGCCAGGGCACCCACCCAACGTTCCCCGTCAACAGTGGCAAAGCAAGAATGCATATGGACAGTCCTGGATCCACAGTGAAGATTTTGGAAGGAAATCTTAGCAAAAAGCCAGAGCAAGAGACGGGAGCAATAAATCAGGCCGGGAGAAAGTCGGAGCTGAAGGACGCTGCTGCCTCGTCTATCACTCCCCGGCCAGCGGAAGCACACGTGGGTCCCAGCCGGCATTGACTCTAGCACTCTGCCAGTTTATTCTGGCTCCGAGAAAATGAGAACATCTTGGCTAAACATGTTGGGGGCAGTGAGTGATTTTCAGTAAAATAATTTTTCCCCAAAGGAAAACTGAAAGCCTGGGGCCTCTTACATTAGGCAAAACCTCTAACTATAGCCTGGTGGCCCAGTGCTAAGGCCTACGACGACAGTTCTCATCATCCCAGAAAGCTGATGCAAAAGAGAAAAGCAAAGCAAAAGAACCAGTCCCCATCCTGAGATGTTTCCTTGGGTACCACACTGCTGATGAGAAAAATTAATAGTGAAATGCTAACCAAAACTCCTCAGTCACTATAGTAGAGTGGTTACAAGCCTAGGATTTGGATTCGGACTTCCAAACCTCAGTTTTCCTGATCATGTAATAGGTGCAATAGTCTTGCCTCGTAATGTGAGGATTAAACAAAGCACAAGACCTGAGTGTGGCAGCTGAGATCATTTCACAACCACTTCAGAAAAGTGGTTTTCTAGGAAGCATGGCAGTTCATGGGAAAGATGCTCCATTCTTTGAAATACCTATGCAAGTGGCCCAAGAAAGGCAGGGAACAATTAACTCACTAATTGTGTGTTGGTAAAAATAGATGGGAAGGAAGGGAGGGAGGGAGGGATCTACTTTTTACTTCTCAGACCCTGCCTCTGGTAATCTGTTCCTCACCATGAGGTCAGAGGGACCTTTATAAACCCAGATCCCCTCTGACCAGATCTGTCCCTTGTCCGGAATTTGCACTGGTTCTCCACACTCTGAGGAAGAGGTCCTGCATTCCTTAAACAGGGGCCTATACACTAGCGACTCCCTCCCAGTCAAGTTTCAAGAACTCCCTCCAGTGGTTCTCATGTGGGGTGGCATTGATTGCTCCCAAGCTCCTCTCACCCCGGGGGCTGCTGGAAATGTCTGGAAGGCTCTGGTTGTCACTATGGGGTGCGAGGTAGGGAAGGGACATAAACCCCGTGCAGTGTAACTGAGGAGTGGGCCGTGTCCTCTAACTCCTCTAACAGTCCTGGCCAAAATGCCAATAGCAGCCCTACTAAAAAAACAAAACAAAACAAAACAAACAAACAAAAAAACCTGAGCCCCTCTGCGTCTTTGCCCCTGCAGTGTTCCCTGCTGGAAATGTTCTTCCTTCACTCCATTCCACTGGACTTTCTCGTCCTCAAAGGCCGAGTCTGATACTGATCTCCTCTAGGAAGACTCCAGGAGCCCTGCGCTCCCCACATGGCAGAGCTAACGGTGCTCTTTTACATTCTGCTCTGAACCAGCCTTGACAGGACCCCTATTCCCACTGGATTAGTTGGCACACCTGCCTCCCCAACACCCCAACACAGTGAGGCTCAGTTATACACACTGACTGAAGGAAGGAAGGATGACCTCTAGTTCTTTTGCTCATCCATGAGCACATGTAAAAAAAAAAAAAAAAAAAAAAAGTTCTGGAGGGCAGGAGTCCATCCTCTCCAGGAAACTGCATGAGAGTCTTGCAAGATGAGCTATGAAAACACATTGCTACCAGCATTCTTCAGCTCCACTGCAAAAGCCGTGCTGCTGAGATGTCTGCTCTGTTCTTGACTTTTTTCTGTGAATTGAGTTATTTTTTCTGGGTCATTAAAAGTTGTTTGATTTGGTTAATACCTTATTTATTTAATAATAGAGTCCACCCTGGAAGCCAAGTTCAGGAACTGGGAGGCAGGGTTGCTATTTCTTTGATAGAGATCTCCTTGGCTCCAGTAATCTTAGTTCGGGCATGCTCCAGGAAACAGACTCAAACTGAAAATCTGGATTCCTCAGGGAGGTGCTACAGTCATGGAGACAAACATATAAATAACTATATGAAGCAGAAGGCTGTTAGTGCCGAATGGAAGGACAAGCACACAGTTAAAACAGAAGCAGTAAATAATATGTGGTGAATAAATAGAAACCAGCAATCAGTTGAGAATAGAGGAAACAGCAAGGACACAAATTATTCCTATAATGATCATCATTGTGTTAGCTTAAGAGGCAGCCCAAACTGTGATTATGACATCTGATTACTGTCTGACATTAATTAGTTGCCAGATTCATATCCTTCAGTCCATTGTGCACCCTGCCACAGGTTAATACTCTGAAATATACTTCCTGCCTCTCTCCCTCATACTTAATTTTCAATAGCTTCCTATAATCAAAACCCTTAGCCTGGCATCTGAGGGTCTCTCTGAGCCCTCCAGTGTGGGTTCCACACCCTCCTTCCCAGGCCCTGCACAGACTTTTCACTCCAGGCAAGGTAGTGCACTGGTGGAGAGGCCCTGTCACTTGTGTGATTTGATCATACTGTTCCCACCTTCTAGAATGGCTTCCCCTTTCAACACCTCTGTATCCTGCCTTTTTAGCTTCAATTTCCCCTACACTGAGTTGCTCAGATTCCGAAAGTCAAATTCTCCCAAACTGCACAGCTGATTTTTTCAAGCTGGTTCAGAGCTTGGCAGCCTCATGGCCAATCAGCTCTGGTGTAAAGCATGAATAGTGTGATCCAGACATGGATATGCCGTGGGCCACTGCCTTCAGCATCACCCAAGCACGCTCATGTCCCTAAGAATGGAATAGAAGTTGAGAAGTGCATAGCTTGTTCTTCACTTTAGCTTTTCTCAGCACTGACAGGTTTCACAAATGATCCTGGACTTAATGAGTCCACTAAAAAAGAACTTTATTCTTTTTTTGCAAAGTCCTGTTGGACGGGAATCCAGGTTCAAAATCTTCCCATCTTGTGGCTGCAGAAAGGATGCTGGGACCCACCAGGCTAAGGATGTCAGGACCTCAGGACAGCCTGGACCTTCACCAAATCCATCCCAGAGCATGAAAGTGCAGATCCCATCTATCTTCCTGGTAGCCCATGGCTACCCACAAGGGCAGCCATTTCTGTCCCTACCACCCAAGGACTCAAGTGAAGACCCCCTCCCCTTGAGGCCCAACGTGAAGGAAGCTGGCCCTCAGACCATTTCTGCCACCTTGTAGCTGGGCGCACCCAGTTAAGTCATTGAACCTCTGGCTCTCTTGCCTCCTCGATTGCAAGCTACAGATCCTAGCACATACCTAGCAGGACTGTTGAAGGATTACAAATAATATATATGAAGATACTGATGCAAAGAAGACGACAAGTAACTTCTAGTTATGGTGACCTCTGTACAGCTTTTGGGGGTTGGTCCTAAAAACTAATGCAGAATAAAATTCATATAGACAGGTAAGTCACAGGGACAGAACAGAGATCCACAGTGAGTGAAAGTTGGACTCTTTCTGCATCTGAAATGCTGCCCCTCACCTCTATTCCGACCACTCAAACATCCCAAACTCAGTCCTTCCAAAGCCTGTGCAGATCTTCCCATGTGGACCCCCTTAGAAGTCTTCTTTCTTTCCTGCTTTCCCACATATCTCTCTTTGATTCTGGGGTCACTGCCATGCCCATGTCCTTGAGAGCCCATACCCCCATCCCTCTGTTATACAGACATGACCACAGGGCACAAAGCAGACCACAGCCCCCATTTGCCTCCTTCACCCCCTAGTGTCTCCCCTGTAGCAGTCTCCTCCTCTCCCTACCTAGTGTTGGCCTGACAGATGCCCATCATTCCTCTCAAGTGCATTTTCCATAAACGCTTTCGAATGAACAAAAACTCTTGTCATTATTCACTATCTTACAAGCCCTTAAAAGAATGCCACCAACTCCCGTCCCATACTGGCCTCATTGGGAGACGCACGGCCCCACTATGAAGGGCAGGTCAACCCGAAGCCAGGCTGTCAAATCTGGGCAGCCCAGTTCACCAGCCACAAAAGCAGTGATCCCTGCTTCCCCTCCAGCCTTACACCCCAGGAAGAGAGACCACCTTTAACTAGGTCAACCAAATCCAGTCTTCACTCGACCCTCTCCGCCTTTATTGTTGCGGTTCTCAGCTGGAGGCACTGAGTTTACTGTGATGATTTATGTCTGGAAAATAAAACGGAACTGGAAAATAAAACCAATTCTTGACTGAACCGGACAAGACCTTCTTGTGTGGAAAATCACACTAGTAAGGACAATAGGATATCATCTGACTGTCTCCATTGGGGAATTTCTCTAAGAAGTGTTCTGAGCTGGCTAGAGCTAAAATCCTGGCAACTTAGAGATAAAAGTCAGAAAAGAGGGAAACTGCTTTCAAAAAGCCAGTCTCATTTAGCTCACGAGGAGCCATCTGTCATAGGACTTGACCTTCTCACCCTTTCTCTTCCTCTCTGCTTCCACAAATGACTGAGCACAGCTTTCCTCTCCTGACCCACAGACCAACCCCTTGGTAAATAAAGGGGATAAACAGCTGCCATATAAAAATTCACCTTGCTCGGACCGACCCCCTTGCCCCAGACTGTCTGCTTTAAGCTGTCCCTTCACGTGTACACACTGAAGCATAAAAACCAACGGGAAACACATTTCCTCGTAACAAATGAAGAAAATGTTGATACAACATGAAATCACATCTAGTGGTATTGAGGACGCACTGGGAACCAGCTGAAAGACACCCTAATACAAGGGAGTTTGTGATCTTGTTTGTTTTACTCCTGAAGGCAAAACTGCATAAACACAAGGCTTACAAAATGAGGGGTTCTTGAACTTAATGTGTGAGTGTGTGTGTGTGTGTATCTATTAGTAGGCAAGTGAAAGCACAGCATTATTCTCATTCCTGTGAAACTTTCACTTCACCTACACTTGTGTAACCGGGTCAAATCAAGCCTGAGTTACATGAGAACATGGATTCTAACTTTAACAAATACATAAAGTCATGACCCTTTTGTTTTGATATGCTGCCGGTTCCAGACAGGCAGAAAAGCCACCACTAAAACCAAGAGGTATACAAGACTTCACAATTTATTAAGAAGATTAGCTGGCCTTAGTTTGTCCACTAATGATTAGTCACAAATGTTCCCGCGGAAGCCTCAGAGGTCAGGTAATTCAAGGAACAGTTTGGTTTAATTTTGTTTGCCTTTCTTTTTTGATGTGTTACTATGTGCTGTAAATTAAGGGCTATTTCATGTACACCCGTTCCTAACCAGATTACATACAATACGACAAGCCCACCTTAAATATTGTATGTTTTTTCACTTTCCACTATATTTGTAGAACTGCCTGCTGTGAAATTACAAAGTTCATGGTTCAGCTGAACTTTTGAACTCAAGTGAGGATTTGACACAGCAAAACAATCTAAATGAACCCAACACGAAGTTTTCATAGTCGAAACTGCTTTTCAGCCTATTGTCTGGGGTAATTGGGTAGGAAAGTTCTTTATTGATGTTGTAAAAACTACCAGTTTAATAACAGGCAGAGGGAGTGGAAAGGAGAGGAGTGGATGTACCTTGGAGCGTCTAAAATCACGCTTCTTTGCGAGTTCACTGAACTCTACCTGACCCCATGAGGAAGGTCTACCCAGGATAACCCACCAACTCCGGGGTTTATGACTGAGTGGCTGCCGCCTGCCAGTGCTTAATACCTCAGAGCATGGCTTCTCAAAATGCTACATGAAATGATAATGCTATTCCTTTAAAAATCATTGCAAAAAATAGTAGCCACCGCAACACATCAAACATCTACTAAGTGCCAGATCCTTTACACATACTTTTTTCATCCAATTGTCCCAAAAATGCAATGAGGCTACTATTATTAGTTCTATTTTCTAGATGAGGAAACTGGTACCAGAGAGATTAAGCAATCTGCCCCAGATCACACAGCTAACATTTGGCCTCTCTCTGCCTCAGTTTTCTCATCCGCAAAACAAAAATGTTGGACAAAGTGACCTCAGATTTTGGGCTTTAGGTGCTGGACTATGCACACATAACAAGTGCAAAGGGGAAGTTTCATGTAGAAGACAGAGCAGCTTTCATTCACGGTGGCTCACTTAACCCTCTCACAACCAGGGAGGCAGGTAGGCTGACCCCCACTCTACTGAAGAACTGAGTTAGCTGACCTGCAAGGCCTCACAGCTGGCAAGAGCAGAGTTACGATAAAATCCCTGACTCTAAAGCTTATTCTCCCTCCCACCTTTTGATGGCAAAGTCAATGTGATGTCATTCAGGTTTCCTTGCTTCCACAGCCCAGATTTTGATTGAGCTTGAGAGTTAAGGGTTGGTAGTCTGAGGCCAGGAAAGAAGGTTTGTTTTGCTTGAATGTCAGATTGATCCCTACGGACTTTTTATTTTAAAACCAAAAACATCACCTCCTGGATGTGGGAGCAAATGTGCCCAGAAAGCTCTCCTGCAGCATGGTGCTAACTCCTGTTACCCCCGTGTGCCCACTACCACCCCATGGTGGCCGCTCCTGAGTGAGCTGACAAAGTCTGCTGGACTGATCATTGAGATAAGCTGCGTTAAATGTTTAATGTTTAGTCTAGTCCTTTAGTAAACACTTAACAAAATTCCCTATGATTATATTTTTATTATTCCACCTTTGGAAATAAGAACATCGGCACCCCCACTTCACACCAGCCACATGGAGTCCAGCAGGCTTTCTCTCTTATGTTCTATATAAACCTCTTGTTAACAACTTTGGCTTTTAATTGAATGCTTCATACATTAACATTTAATGTAATTACTGATTCATATGGGTTTAAGCCTGCCTTTTATTTGCTTTCTTAATAGTCCTGCCTGTTCTATGTTCCTTTTGCCTCCTTTCGTGTCTTCTTTTGAATTAATCCAACATTTTATTACCCCACCAGTCCTACCATTTTGCTTGGAAATATATACACTTAGACTATTTTTTAGGAGCTACTCAACAGATTATAACATTATAACATGTACCCTTGACTTATCAAGTACTAGTGTTATTTGATACTTTTACTCCTTTCCAATTAACCCCTCTACACTGTGTTATGCCATGATTACATCTTTTAACTTTACCTATATAGCTGACCCTTACGTAACACAGGTTTGAGATGTACTATTCCACTTATACATGGATTTTTTTTTCAATATATTGGAAAAAATTTTGGAGATCTGCAACAATTTGAAAAAACTCAGACAAACCACATAACCTAAAAAGAGTAACAAAAATTAAGAAAGTTATTTTTGCTAGAATGCAGTGTCTAATACATACAGCATACAAAATATGTGTTGATCAACTGTTTCTGTTATCAGAAAGACTTCCAGTCAACAGGCCATTAGTAAAGTTTTGGGGAGTTATGTGCAAACTTTCAACTATGTGGGGGGAGGCGGGTATTGTTCAAGGATCAACTGTATTTTGAACTGCTTTATACATGATAATGGTTTATATAGTCAATATTAATTTAGCTTTACCAATATTTTTGGTAATAATATTTTTGGCCTTTTTGTTGCTCTTACGACTTCCTGCATCTCTGAGCTTTCATCTGGGATAAATTTTTCTCTGCCTAAAGAACACCATTTTATATTTCCTTTTTTGCAGTCCGCTGATGATATATTTTGTTAACTTTCATTTCTCGTTCTTAAGGGATATGTTTTGGAGCACTTGGGTGGCTCAGGTGGTTAAGCATTTGCCTTTGGCTCAGGTCATGGTCTCCAGGGTCCTGGGATGGAGCCCCACATTGGGTTCCCTACTCAACGGGGAGTTTGCTTCTCCCTCTCCCTCTGCCCTATCCTCCTGGCTCATGTTCTATCTCTCTGTCTCAAACGAATAAATAAAAATCTTTAAAGGATTGGTTTTGAGCTTTAGAGTATAGGTTGGCAGCTCTTTTCTTTGAGCACATACAAGATATGATTTCATTGTTTTCTGACTTCCATTGTTTTATTGAAGTCATTCATTGTTTCCTTTGAGAAGTTAGACGTTAGTCTAATTGTTGCTCTTTTAGGTAATTTATACCTTTCTCTGGCTACATTTAAAATTTATCTTGTCTTTGGTTTTAAAGTAGTCACTAAAGGGGCGCCTGGGTGGCTCAGTTGTTAAGCGTCTGCCTTCGGCCCAGGTCAGATCCCAGAGTCCTGGGATCGAGCCCTGTATCGGGCTCCCTGCTCTGCAGGAAGTCTGCTTCTCCTGCTACCATTCCCTCTGCTTGTGTTCCCTCTCTCGCTGTGTTTCTCTCTGTCAAATAAATAAAATCTTTAAAAATAAATAAATAAAGTAGTCACTAAGGTATCCAGGTGTGTGTTTCTTTACATTTAACCTGTCTGGGCTTGCCTGTGGCCTGATGATTTTATCAGTTCAGGAATGTTTTCCAACTTTAACTCCTCATATATCACTTCTGTCCCATTTCCTCTCTTCTATACTTCTGGGATTCCAAAACCATGTATGTTAGATCTTCTTCTGGACCCTTTATGTCTCTTACCTTCTCATCTGTATTTTCTAGCCCTCACCCCCCCCCTTTTTTTTTTGTCTTTTTATGCTTCATTCTGGATCTTTTCCACTCTTCCATTTAATAAATTCTCTCTTCAACTGTGTCTAATGTTCTACAGAGCCTACCAATTGTATTCTTAATTTGTGTTATATTCTTTAGTTCTAAAGCTTCTATTTGATTCTTTTTTTTAAAATACTTTATTTATTTGACATAGAGAGAGAGGGCGCATAAGCAGGGGGAGCAGCAGTCAGAGGGAGAAGCAGGCTCCCTGCTGAGCAAGGAGCCTGATGTTGGGATCATGACCTGAGCCAAAGGCAAATGCTTAACTGACTACACCACCCAAGTGCCCCTATCTATTTAATTCTTTTTAAAATTTATTATGTCCTTTCTTATAGTTTCCAGATCTCTGTCAAAATTTTCAACCTTGGGGGCACCTGGATGGTGCAATCTATTGAGCATCCAACTCTTGATTCCAGTTCAAGTCATGATCTCAGGGTCATAAGATCAAGCCCCACATTGGGCTCCATGCTCAGTATGAAGTCTGCTTGAGAATCTCTCTCCTTCTGCCCCTCCAATCATGCTAATAAAAAAAAAAATCTATAAAAAAAAAAATCTTTAAAAAAAATGTCCAATCTTGTCCTTTATTCCTTTGAATTTTAAGCCTAGTTATTTTAAAGTCTGTGTTTGAGAATTCCAACTTGTGGAGGGCATAGAGGTCTGTTCTATTGTCTGTTGTTTCTCTTGGCATCATTACTGTGTGCTACATGTTGCATCTGGAAAATTATTTGTAGAATTACTTTGAAACATGGGGTATTATCTTCCTCTAAAGAGGATTTATATTTAGCTGTTACAAGGGCAGAGGGGCACTAGCAATCCCAAATTACCTTGATCCAATTTCAAGGACTGATACCATTCAAAGCTAGATTTAAAAAGCTCAAAGTTCCCTTTATCTCCAAATTTAAAACCCTTAAAGATTTCAATCCAGAGGGGCAGTGGTAAGAAGGACCAGCCAACCACTTTTTTAGATGAATTCCAACTTTTATTCCCTTAGCCCTATCAGACTGTTAAAAGTGCTAATCAGGGGCGCCTGGGTGGCTCATTGGGTTAAAGCCTCTGCCTTCAGCTCAGGTCATGATCTCAGGGTCCTGGGATCGAGCCCCGCATCGGGCTCTTCTGCTCAGCAGGGAGCCTGCTACCCGGCACCCACCCCCCC
>JAQQSY010006870.1:0-10800 GCA_028646535.1 Procyon lotor
TCAGGAAGGGCAGGACTGGACCTTCGAGGCCATGTCAGTCAGTGTGTGATTTTGCTAACCGTTACCCCTGCGTATTGACTTTGGCAATGTCGTTCCATCAGCCGGACGAGGAAGAGCATGTTACCTTCCACTGGGCTGTGGCTGTCCGATGCTTCCTGCGACCTACAAAGGTCACCTGGAAGACCACCGGGGAGAGGGTGTGCGGAAAGCACTGGTAAGGGAGATCTTATGTGGTGAGGTCAATGACTCAGGAAGGGGATGAAGCCCGGCCAGAGCAGACATGGGCTGGGAAGGGAGGGATGGCTCCCCGGGCTCACCTGTCCCGCGGAGATGGTCACCCCACCTCCGACCCCCAGGAAGGCCAATATGGGACTGCCAGGGGCCAGCAGCGGATGACACGGCCAACCAGGGGTGGGAGCGAAGACATGACACTTACTACATTAGCCCGATGTGCATGGTGGATGGGATGCAGGCCACACCTACGTGTGGGAGGCTCTTTGCTAGAGTCGCATGGGTAGGTCTGAAATGAAGAGAGGAGATTCTCTCTCTCTCTCATGCAAGACTGTGAATGAGTCCTTCTAGAGTAACAGGGGGTCAGCAAGCAAACACCTGAGCGTGCTCTGTGGCTCTTCTCCACAAGTGTGCTCAGTCAGCCAGAGTCACCCCTCCGCCGGCAGAGGACAGCACCACCGCGGGCACAGCGATGGCCCTCTAGACCCACGCCGGCCCGCCATCTTGCCAGAGTGCCTCATAATTTAGAATGCAGTAAAACAAGTCTTATTTATGAGGGGGAAAGAATCCTAAATAAAGAGAGGCAGAGATGAAGAGACAGGGTGACTAAGAGGGAAGGAGGCTCTCGGGAGTGGAAGGGAGCCCGTGTCAGACACTGAGGCAAGTGGGGAGGCGCTTCCAGTCAGAAGCCCCATCACTGCCATAGCTCCACACCCACACAGACTAGAGGACACAAGCGACAACGCTCTATCCCAAACTTTTGGAGACAAATACGTTCTACTAGTCACATCTTTTTTCTTTTATAAATTAAGGTAATGTTTACATTCCCAATAAGGTTGGCAGTACACTTTCAGCAAACATTTTCATTCTGGGAAAAACCATACGGATATTCTCAACAAGCAAGAAATACATGAAGATTATAAACACACTTGTATCAACTCATGTTTCGCTTCTACTTGGAATGAGTTCAGGCGGTTAGTCTTTTCACCCGCACATGGGTCACAAAGAAATTTCTGGTTTTCAGAACACTTTGTATTTGGGAAAGATGAAGAATCAATTGAAGCTCTCTACTACAAATTTTCACATCTAATTTACTGACTAAGAAAGTGAGAGGCAGAGCATTTAACTCCCTTGATATGAGAGTGGATTTCCTTTTTCATGTATTTATCTATTTGAGAGAGAGTAAGAGAGAGAGAGAGCATGAGAGGGGGAATGTCAGAGGGAGAAGCAGACTCCCCAATGAGCAGGGAGCCCGATGCAGGGCTCGAACCCAAGACTCCAGGATCATGACCTGAGCTGAAGGCAGTCACTCAACCAACTGAGCCCCCCAGGTGCCTCGATTTCCTTTTTCTTAATTGAGAGATAAACATGGTGACTAACTATCTAATGTCAACAGAGCTTATTTCTTCCCTCAGCATAAAACTAGACCTTCCCTTGACTGATATTCAACTCCACTCTGAGACAAAAGTAGAGAGAATCTCAAAGAACAGGTTAACAATCTCTTCCTTCAAATTCCTTACAGCCTCACCAGCCCTGTTTCCTTGTGTCACCAAGAAGACTTTATTTGATGTGACAGAAAAGCAATATTTATGAAATATTTCTGAGCTAGGAGGTTTCATAGTTAACTGGGTATTTACCAAATATTCATCGGACACGAGCATGAAGTACAAGACTGAAGGGGCAGGCAAGTAAGAATCCCTACAGACAGGATCAGGGAGAGGCCAGGCCCAGCCACGGAAGAGAGAGGGTATCAAAATGGTCAGCACATGCTGTTGCATTTAAAGAACAAAGATAGGGAGCACCGAGTGGCTCAGTCGGTCAAGCATCCAACTCCTTATTTCGGCTCAGGCCATGATGTCACGGTGATGAGATTAAGCCCTGCATCAGGCTCTGCACTGGGCAAGGAGCCCACTGGGGATTCTCTCTCCTCCTGTCCCTCTGCTTCCTCCTGAGCCCCTGGGTGCACACTTTTTCTCTCTCAATCCTCTCTCTCTCTCTCAAAAGTAAATAAATAAGATCAAATAAAGATGTGAGAATATTTGGGGATCAGGATATCTTCTCTTTGTGCTGGTGACTGGGAAAGTGAACACAATCCAACTGGAATTTCGAGGAACAGAAACAAAACTCTGCAAAGAGTGTAAGAGTCTAGTTATGGGGAGAAAAGGTAGATTGTCGTCTGTTTTCTTCAAGTCATTAGGGTGCAGATGGTGGAATTGATGTTTCTATGTCGGCACAGACCATCTATCCCTAAGTGCTAAGGCTGGCTCTCCCCAAATGGACAAACACGGGTCAGGGGCAAGCTGTTGATCACTTGGGTTCTGGAGACAGACCAGTGGGTCCGAAGTCCCCATTCCCTTCCCGCTCAGCCCTGGGCAGTTACATATCCTGTAGATCTCAGTGTGCTCACTGATAAAATAAGAACAAGCTTAATATCTAAATCATAGAATTGCTAAAAGAATTAAATGAAGTAATGCAAGTAATTACTGAGCACCATGTCTGGGACTTACTCTCAGTGGAACATTTACTACAGTCTTACAAGTAGTTTCTTGTGGGTTTTTGTGCCTATTCATAAACCTATGCGTGCTTCTTAGAACGTGTGAATGCACCCTCAAAATTCTTACCATGCTATTAGTGTCAAAAAGCTGAGGAGAAAAGAATTATAAAGTTGAATTTAGCAAATGATTTCCTTGCTCTAGTAGAGGCGCTAAAAGTTGTCTATGATACAAGTTCAAATAGGCAATAATTTCTAAACTATTTATAAAGTAATGGAGAACTGAACAGATCAGTTCAAATATCACCTCCGCTCCACACTGGTTAACCAAGAAACCACACCTCTCAGGAACCCTGTCTGCAACATGGGGAGATCGGCTTCAACCTTCCACGATTATCATGAACAGACAAAGAGAAAAATCCGTGGGAAGTGCTCAGCCAGTGATGGCTTCTGTTAGTTTCAGAAGTATCACAATGGCAACCCTAAGGCGACCATCAATAAAAAAACAAACAAACAAACAAACAGAAGTAATAAAACTGATGTAATACCCATCAATGACTTCAAGTAGAAATCTGAATTTTTGAGGTATATTCAGACCTCAAAGTTCTCACATACAAGCTACTTAATATTATGGATTGGGTGGGTCATAATTTTTTTTAAGATTTTATTTATTTTATTTTAGAGATTGAGAGCAAGCAGGGGAGGGGCAGAGGGAGAGAGAGAACCTCAAGCAGATGCCACACAGAGTCCCGAGCCCAACACGGGGCTTGATCCCACGACCCCAAGATCATGACCCGGGTGGAAACCAAGAGTCAGATGCTCAACCAACTGGGCCACCCAGGTGCCCCTCATAGCGTTGTTTTATCCTTTAACCCCCAAAAATATTTTGAGAGGAAACATGCATAAAACAGAAATTATATGGCAATGCCTTACAGTTTTCATTTGCAGGCCTCCTGAGATATGTCTGCATTATTCATGGTCCTGTATATGGGTAGCTACTTGGAAGTAACTAGCTAGTTAGAAACTCCATAGGGTTCACTGGCCCACAGTCACTCCACAGGGACAGAGCTGCGCCTGCCACCCGGGGTTCCTGGTGGCCATGGCCTGACACTGGGGCTGACCCCCCTCTGGGTGGCAGCTGGAGCATCACAGAGTCGAAGGGACAGGCTTCATGGGGCTATTTGTTGGTGCCCAGATCCCCCGTCTGCCTCTGTGGTTATGCAGCTCCTATCCTCCTCCCTTTCCCCTTGACTCTGGGGTCCAGGTCAGCCTGAGACCTGAACCGGGCTGCCAGAAAAGAGGAACCTTAGCTTCCTCTCCAGGGTTCCTAAAATGTGGAAGGTGAGGCTGTGTGTGTCACCTTCTTCTCCAAAGAAGTTGGAAAACACATGCAAATAATGTGTTGGAAAACACATGCAAATAAAACAGGTGTGCAAGAGAGAGAGAGAGAAGGAGGCAGAGACTAATGGAGGAGCTAGTTATGCCCCTGGGAAAACCACTTTATTTTCTAGTGAGTCAGGCGATCCTCACAATCTCCCCCTTTTTCCTTTTCCTTTTCTTGTTTCTTTCTTAAATGTGTTAGTGTTGGTCCTCTGACATTTGCCAAGAGTTCTAATGAACAGCAAATTTGAGGCCACACACACCTGGGTTTGGAATCTGGATCTTCTCATTTACTAGACTTACAAGCTAAATGTCTTTGATTAAGTTACATATCTGTGCTCCAGACTTATTTAAGAACAATTTAGAATACTCACAGCTCTCCCGCAGGATTCTGAAGACTACAGAGGGAGAGCATGGTGCCTGATGTCTGTGGGTTTTGGGGTGGTTTTTTTTGGTCTTCCTCTCTCTTCTTCTGGGTACACATCACTCAAGAATAAAAAGAAGGAAGAAACCCTACTCCTGACTCCTCGCTGTTGGCTTTCCACAAGTGGAATTTACCTGACCATTCACAAAGGTGACCCAACCCTTTCTATATTTCCCATATTATAACCTTCAGCTAGGATAATGCAATCTTTTATGGCTTAAAATTTTCATTACGCTACCTTATAAAGAAATAACCCTGAATTGCTTTCTACGGTAGAGGTGACAAAGTCTACAATGTCCTAAGTTAGCTTTGCTTAACTTATTTTAAATAAAAAAATGTACCTTGTGCTTCCGCTTTTATTTTCTGTAACAATGTCCTTGACACAAAGTTGCAAATGGACACAATACAGGGTTAAGTCTAGAGTCAGGATTTGGACTCAAATCTGGCTCCTGGCTGACCTCTGTATCTTCATGGCGGAGTCTGTCCCATGTGGATGTGGTCCTGTGCCCTCTTCTCAATTATAGGTGAGGATTCAAAGACACAAGAAAGATGACACTAGGACAAGGTCTAGGACATGACAGGTACTGCTCCTTAAGCTGTATGTACTACAGTTGTGATTATACTTAAGATAACTAATCATAGGGGCACGTAGGTGGCTCAGTCAGTCAAGCGTCCACCCTTGGCTCAGGTCATGATCTCCAGATCCTGAGATCGAGCCCCATATCAGGCTCCTTGCTCAGTGCAAAGTCTGCCTCTTCCTCTCCCCCTGCTCATTATCTCTCCTGTCATTATCTCTCGCTCGTTCTCTCTCTCTCTCAAATAAATAAATAAAATCTTTTTTAAAAAAGATAATGAATAATAGAGTCCAGTAGAAATCAATTTTGGTTCCTTTTATCTTGAAACTCTGTTTTGGGAGCACCTTCAAGATTTCCTTGCCTAAACCATGTGGCCAAATAAATCTTTCCTTGTATCACAAAACCCAGAAGAGTCATCCTCAAATAATATTTAAGTTGACCCTTACCTATTTTTTCAATTATGTGAGATTTTCTCAGATGAAGTTAAATGTGCATAATAAATCCTTAGCAAAAAGAATGAACTCTCACTGAGAGTTCATTGCCACGGCATCTCCTGTGACAGGTGTACTCTCAGGCAGCAATCCCAAGTTCAAATA
This sequence comes from Procyon lotor, assembly GCA_028646535.1. Taxonomy (NCBI): domain Eukaryota; kingdom Metazoa; phylum Chordata; class Mammalia; order Carnivora; family Procyonidae; genus Procyon; species Procyon lotor. The sequence goes on from JAQQSY010006870.1 coordinate 5,698, forward strand.
CTCGATGAGTCAGAGTTTCCTTTCACTAACACACAAGGTTAGAAACAGGTCACGTGCTCGGAGTCAACGATTGCTTGCTTTCAGCTTATAATTCAAAATCTGACCTTTTCTGAAAATGTTACTAGGGAGCATCATAATCACTTCCATCGCTCATCAGTAGGAAGGAAGATTAGGAATAACTTCTTTGCATTTCAGAGCCCAACTGTTTTGGGACTAAACTCATAAAAGCTATTTAAAGGAGGTTGAAGATCAGCAATTAATGACTATTTCTAACATCCATTAAAGCTCATTTTCCACAGCACAGACTATATTTATTCTGTACAAAGGAATTGGAAATAGAACTTGAAAAACAAACAGCTAGGAAAAGAAGTAAATCATAGGAAGAACCATAAATAAAAAAGAAACCTTTTTCTTTCTTTTTTTTTTCCCTCCTCACCCTGTGGAGAGTGCGCCATCTAGTGAGAATTCTTGCAAAATGCAACCTTATTTCCACTGCTTAAAATGTCAAGACTAGTTTCCCTTGTCACCATTGTTGTTGCTAACAATCTGTAGGGAGAGATCCTTATGCAAAGTGTTATAAATACTGTTTCCATGCAGCTCAGCTATAGGACCTCACGTCTGTACCATTTATGTTCCACAGTTTAAGCAAGAGTGCTATCTGCTTGTCCTAGGTACCCTTCCAATTTTACAAGCAGGGAAGTATTTTTAGGTGCATTTATCACTGAAATAAACCTCCATAAATTTTCATGTGAGACTTTGAAGACTTTTAGTTCCAGAAAGAGAGTCAAAGTTTAAAAAAAAAAGACACGTTTTTGTAGCTCTAACTCTAAAGCATCATCTCGACAACGTTTCCTTCTCCTTGGAGCTCCATTGTCAAAGAACAGAGGGTGGATATTGAGTATCCCTCCAGCCCCCGTTACCGGTACATGTGCTTTTCCTGTTTCATGCAGACTGTGAGTGGTTATTAATGGAGATGAGAAAAGGTGCACTTGGAGGAAGCAGACTTGCCATTCTTTGTAGCGTTTGCCTTAAGACCCAACATACGTCATTGACATTTCAGTACAAGTTGCCCTGTGGCGTGAGTATTGAAAATGCAACGGCATATTCAGACGGTCTACTTAATAGCTACATCAACTCCTTTTTAAAGAAAATCAGATCAGTAGATGTGACGGCAGCAACAGTCCTCTGCACGGTAATATGTGTCCAAGACAGTGATTTTTCCCAGACCTATCGAGGGCTGAGTTTAAGGAGGAAACTCGGAAGGGCCACCGATTTGTGAAAAGTTAGAAAGTTAGCAAGTTGAGATTTATATTGCCAACTGCAAACAAGCCAAACAATTTCAAAAATTACAGTCCTTAAGGCACGTGGTTACCCAATGAAGATTGGACCCCAACCCCAACTCATATATCAGACAAATAAGAACTCAAGACTTGTCAGCACACTGTAAAGAGTGAAAAGACCCACACAGCACAAACCAGTGTGATTTAAATGCCTTGTAACTTGCAAAACAGCCTGTTTTATTATTAAAGGACATTATGCCTGGGGAATTTTCATTGTACAAATGTTCCAATTGATATTTTTTATGAATCTGGGCTTGTGGTGTGTATTTTTATTGAGAACATTGTTTTGTTCCCATTAGATATTTATGATACATTTTAATAAAATAACCTCTTTGTTCAAGGGACTTGAATGATTCATGATTTGGGGGAGTTCTTTCCTGTTGGAGCTTCTCACAAAGCAACCCCTGACTGTTTGACTTTCTAAATAGCCTGAGTGATTCCAAACTCTCTTTAGCAAAGAGAAATGAATGCTGGAACTGGACCTCAAGAAAGAAACGCTTGTTTTCTCCCCCAGGCTCACACACTTGGAGAGACGGGTCCAAACCTCAGAACCAGAAGCTCAGTTGTTTCTTTGCACGGCGGGTTACAGTCTGGCCCTTTACTCTCCGGGGGCGCGTGGTGGAAACGCCAAGGGCACGCGTGCCCGTACACACAGCCGCGCCCCCTCGACCCGTGATCTGCTCTCAGCGTGAAGTTGTGAAGGTTCGGAACACAGAAATCCACGGGACTTTCCTCCCTCACGCCTACTCCTGAACACCCGACCCCGGGTTTCCGATCTGATGCATTTCCTCCCAGGGGAGAACATCTCCCACTGTTGATGCTCTATGTGGCGAAACAGAGCCTTATTCCAGGGAATGGGTCTTTAGAGCAGCTATTACAGGCCATATTCCCTTTGGCGCAAGCTTCTTTATGGTTCTGGGTTTGATTTCCTCCTTGATGCAATGAGGGGATTTGATTAAAAGAACACACATTTCCGGTGCCCTAGCAACTTAAAATTCCCATTTTTTTCTTTTCTTTTTTTATGATTTTTATCTGAGCTCCCATGCTCCAATACTAGACTTTTCTTTTTCTTTTGGATTTCTGTTGTTTGGGAGAATAAACCCCCCAAGTCTTCCACTTTAAATAAAACACAATTTTGATAGGGTCTTCTTAACCTTCTTAACCATCCCCCATTCAATATGACACATTGTACCTATGCTCCTGGATAAAATATCTTCAGAGAAGTGGAGTGGCAGTGGTTAAGAATGTCGTGGTGACTTAGGAAATGGCCAGTTTGCCCCTTGGCCCGGCCCTGTGCCCCACCGTCAGTCCCACCACACAGCAGTGGCCACAATGTAGGCTGCCCCTTTGCCCCTCCGCCCCGTTCCAGGAGCTCAGCGCCCTTGAGACCCCATCGCCCTTCCCCCAAGACCCCTCAGCTCTCACACGGGCATTTCCACCCTGCAGCCCCATAAACTTCTCTACCTTCACGCCTCAACCAGCAAGACCCGACCTAGGGCTGTGCCCTTCCTCTCCAAGCATTCTTTCACTCTTGTCACAAGATCTCTCAAAAAATTATGAACACACACACCATTCTCCTTGAATTCAAAACCAACAAAATCCAATAAGCCACAAATGGGGTGGACACAGGTATCTGAAATGAACCCACATCTCTTTTGGAGCCCAGTGCCTCCGCCCAGCCATGAATTTACCAGCGAGCTTGGGTCAGCGCACCCTGTGTCTTCTTCCACCCGCTTCTCTCCTGAGTGGGGCTAACTCTCCTTACTGTGTCCTTCTCATCATGATCCAAATCTGGACCAGTCTTCATGGGGAGATGCATCAGATCGGACAGGAGGCAGAAACGCACAAGATGCGAAGGCATTCCTCAGCCCACTCCCTTTACGACTCCCCCATCCCATCCCATGACCGATGCACCTGCATTCTAGCCAATGCTTTCTGCCTCCGGAGCAGATAATCAGCTCTCCAGTTTTTGTGTGTGGTTTGTCTTAATCCATCCTGCAATTCCCTCTGTTACTAATGAAGAACGATTGCCAGATAATATTTCCCATTATGTCAAAAGACTACCAAAGGTTAGGAATGCGTAACTCACATTATATCCAAAATACCTGAAGGAATATAAAAGTTTAGACATGGACTAATTATTTAAATCTGATCTGATAACTAGGAAAATAGAAATATAACTTGATACACACACACAGATACACGCCCAATCCCCGACATTCAATAATAAAATGTTACAATCTTGTTACACCGAAGGCTGTAACCTAACAGTACCCAATTATTCTCTTTGACTCCCCCCTTGCTCTCCGAAAAATAAGAAGAACATTTAAGACTGCTAAAATGCCATCAGTACTTGAAGACAGAATTACAACACAGAAAATACGCAGTCACTTACCGGTGTGCACGTAAATTATTCAGGTGAAGTCCGTATTTTTCTTCAGCAGATAACCCATCCATCAGCAAGTAGAAAATGAGAAAATTGCTCTGGCCAAGTGGTTGTGAAACCAGTCTGGATTTCTCGAGCATGTATGTATAAATTCTGGCTGGTTAAGAAAAAAAAAGTGATCCTGTTAAATGGCATTACTAGTTCCTCTTCCATATATTTACACAAACTAATTAATTGCAAGAGATAATAAAGCAGCCGTTTCCGAATACAGGCCTTTTGAAAAATATCAACAGGCTTTATTTTTTAGAGCAGTTTTTAGGTTTCCAGAAAAATCTCCTTTAGTGACATCTTGTATTAGTGTAATTAATTTGTTAAAAGCGAGGAGCCAATATTGATACATGATTATTAACTAGAGTCTGTAAAAGTATGTTGGTGTTCCCTGTGTGCACTGTACACTCTATGGGTTTTAAGAAATTTATAATACCATGTATTCGACACAGAGTTATTTTGTTGGCCCAGAAATCCCATTCCGTACCATTTTTCCCTTCCTTCTCTCCTAACTCGGGGCACCCACTGCTTTTTTTTTTAATATCTCTACAGATTTACCTTTCCCAGAATGTTATACATTTAGAATCATACAGTACGTGTACTATTCAGGTTATCATTTCCATTTCTTTCACTCAAGAATATACACTTAAGGTCTTTGTCTTTTTACGGCTTGATAGCTTACTTCCCGAAGTCCACCATATAATGCACTAAGGCTCACTTACCACCTATTAAAGGACATCCCTGTTGCTTACAGTTTTTGCAATAATGAATAAAGCTGCTATAAACATTTGTATCCACATTATGTGTGGACATAAGTTTTCCACTCAGTCGGGTAAATACCGAGGAGTGTGATTCCTGGATCGTATGGGAAGACTATGTTTAGCTTCGTAAAATACCACCAAACTGTCTTCCAAAGTGGCTGCACCAGTTTGCATTCCCACCAGCAATTAACTAGGGTTCCTGTTGCTCCACGTCCTTTGGCCAGTGTCTTACGTGTTCTGAATTTCAGACATTCTGATATGTTTGCAGTGCTATATCCTTTTTTCTTAACATGCATTTCCTAGATGACCTATCATGGGGAGCATCTTTTCACATGCTTATTTATGTTCTATTTGTGTATCTTCTTTGGTGAGGTGCCTAGATATTTGGACTTTTTTTTTTAAAGTACGTGGTTTGTTTTCCTATTGCTTTTTTCCCCCCAAATACTTTTATTTTATTTTTTCAGTGTTCCAAGATTCACTGTTCAAGTACCACACCCAGTGCTCCATGTAAAACGTGCCCTCCTCAATACTCCCCACCCCCTCTCCTCCAAAACCCTCAGTTTGTAGC
>JAQQSY010006871.1:0-10799 GCA_028646535.1 Procyon lotor
AGGGAAGGGAAGGGAAGGGAAGGGAAGGGAAGGGAAGGGAAGGGAAGGAAAAAGCCATGGTGATAAGGAACTTTCCTTCACTTAGGGCTTCACCTTGGGATGCATGCCCGCATTTGCCCAGTGAAAATGGACAATTGGGTCTCTGACCACAGCACTCACCATTTGCCACTTTTGAGCACAGCAGCTTTCACACACACACACACACACACACACACACTGTGGCTGTTACACTTCAGATAATCTGAAGTAGCCACAGTTAGAAATCAACGTTTGATGGTAATCTGTGGCTTCAATTGACATATGTATTAGAATTCTCCGTGAGTTTGATTTTATGATAAATACGACATTGTGTTAGTCTACGTGACAACATAGGACATTACACTGGATCACTATTTGGTTAGCGATAACCTGGTCAACCTACATATTTCACACGGGTGTATACATATATACACACATATATGGGCACATACGCTTGTATTTTACACATCATTCATGTGTATAAATATAATCCATCTAATCTACTTTACATAGATAGTATATATAATATAAATACACTTTGATATTTTATATCAAGTCTAAGCGAAGTAAAAATCGCACCAAACTCTAATTAAACACGGACATAAATCTTCAAGAAACCACACAAGACTCCCACAGCATGAATATTTATTTATCCTTAGGGGGCACTTTTATCAATGTCAGGTATGAATTTTTAGTCAATTACATGTGTAGCCATTTGCCACGCAGATGCAAAGTAAAGAGCAAAATTAATTTATGAGCAAAAGCATCAATAAGACAAATGCTCCTTTGCAAAATTATGTTTAAATTTTAAGATTTCATAACTGTGTTTAAATATATACATCTTTTAGAACTGGTATTACAGTGACATAAAACCGAGTGTAAATAAGCACACTATGTATGTTTCTTAATCTCTGTGGCCATCATGAAGGTAATGTAATTTATACACTTGGGATTTGTATGTATTTCACATTTAATTATGGACAAATTACATTTACCTGTAATTTACATTCTGCAGGAAGGAACTTTTTTTTTTTTAATATTTTATTTTATTTATTTACTTGACAGAGAGAGAGAGAGAGAGAAAGATCACAAGCAGGGAGAGAGAGGATGGGGGAAGCAGGCTCCCCGCTGAGCAGAGAGCCCGATGCGGGGCTCGATCCCAGGACCCTGAGATCATGACCTGAGCCGAAGGCAGAGGCTTTAACCCACTGAGCCACCCAGGCGCCCCAGGAAGGAACTTTTAAAGCCTGTCTTAGTTATCTATTGCTATCTACAAATCACTACATTACATTACTTCAAATTTAAGGATTTGATACAACGATAACCATTTATTTGCCATAATTTCTGTGGTCAGGAATTCAGACAGGACGCGTGGGGGGGTGGCATGTCTTTGCCCCCTAACATGTGGAGCTTATCCGGAACACCCCAAGGCCAGGAGCCGGGATCACCTGGGGACTCCTTCTGGGATCTGCAGGGTAGTTGATGAAGAACAGTTTTGCAGAATACCCACACTTGGACCCCTCACAGCACAATGGCTGGGTTTCAAGGGCAACCATTGAGAGAAAGAAAGAGAAAGAGGCCATATTTCGTCCTCCCATCTAGCCTTAGAAGAAATCCCGCATCGCTTCTACCACTTTCTACTGCTTAAAGCAGTTCAAGCAAGGGGCAGGTACAAGCAGGGGGGAAGGTACAGGGCCCAGGTCTCAAGGGAAGGGGGTCAACATGGCGCCGGTAGGACACGTGGGTTGGGTTACAGAGCCATGCGGCTGCCTTTGGAAAATACGGTGTACGAAAGTCTGGCTATTCACTTGATTTTAGCACACACATGATTGTACTTCAAACACTTAATAAGCTACTTTTCATTTTTTTTTTTAATAATCAGAATTTGAAATTCTCTTTTCTTTTTTTGACAGTGTATTTCTACTATGAAACCAACTAACATTTATGACATTTCCTATTCTGCAAAAATGTATTTCCATAAAAGTTAAATACTCTTTTTGTCCGAGTTAAAGATGAAATTCCTGCGACAGATAATTCAAGAATATTTTCAAAATCCCGACAGTCAAAAAAGCACATGTATGGCATGGATTTAGCCCAATTTCTTTCCTAAAGGAAAATGAAAAGAAATAGTTATGGGAATTTAACACAAATGGGGAAATTTATGGATTGGAAAAGCTTTAAGAGGCATGTTGGAAAAATCTGCAGAGAGCTCTAGGATATTGCCGGAGAGAAATGGGAAGGTTTCTGACCAGGAATAAAACAGATGTAGCTAATGGTTTCCTACAGCCCGAATTACTCGCAAGAGTCTGGAAATTACGGGAAAAGGAGGCTGCTAGGGGCTTCCGATCAAGTTAATTAGAAGGGAAAATCTTTATCTCAAGCCCGCACACCTTTGAAGGAAAGCGAAGGAAGCCCAGGGCACTTAGGAGAGGATGATGGTCTAGAGGGGATCCACAGTTAACAAGCCCCTCCGCACAACCCCCAGCGCTGAGCAAGGAGGCTGGCCCGGAGCCCTGCCTGGACGCGGCAGAGAACACCCTTTTCCATGAATCACCAGCGTGAGTCAGAAGCGACCCGAACACGCCAGCGGCTCCAGTCCTGACCTTAGACCAGGTAAGGGGTTATTCGACTAACCTGCGCCATGAGGCCGCTGCGTTGTAGAAGCACAGCAAGACTGGCTTGAAAATCACACAGAAACTAAGTCATGGGGTGAAATCAATACCCCAGGTATGCTTCCTCCTGGCCACGTCACTCCGGGTCTCTCTGCCACGCCGGTGGCATATTTGGAATCCCCGAGTTTATACCCCACTCAGTCCCTCTGGGATGAAGAACGAGGTCTGAGCTGTGGTTTGGCCCTGATGATTGGAAGCCGAGCGGCCAGCGAAGGGGAGCGTCTGTTACATGAACCTGAGACATGCTCCCAGCTCCTCCAACCTCAGGCCACTGGTCTCTTCCAGCTCAGACAGAGCCGACCGCATCCGAAAGGCTCCCATGGAGAAGCCGCACCACAAGGCGATCAGAGGCGGGGCGACTGCGGACGCGTGTCCCAGCGCTGCTGCCACCAGATGAGGCGGACGGCGACTGCGTGCACCTGGGAAATGGGCTGGTGGTCCCGGAGAGCCACGGATAGGCGCCCGCCGGTCCCTCCAGGGTGGTGGGCACATGCCATGCTGGGGTCATGGAGGCAGCTCAGCCGTGGGGGCTCCCAGAGCTGTGACTTCCCCAGACGCCCATTGGGGTGCCCTGGGAGGGGCGGATAGAAATCCAGGTCAGCCCCCCGTGTGCAAATGGTGGGAAAGCCCATCCACTGGGAGTGGGGTGTTTAGATGATTGCAAACACGGATCCCAGGAAACAGCAAGGCCTGTGGTCTATGCCCTTTGCTAAAGGGCTTTAAAACAGGTGCATGTGTATTTATCCGACTCTGCTCTCACAACCCGTTCCCCCCCGCGGCCAGTGTTTGGGGTGCTGGGAAGAAAGCACTGCCCTCCCATGGCTTAGGCCAGGACCCCAGCTCCCCTCGCAGCCACAGAACTTGGGTCCTGGAGAGGAGCACCTTCACACACAGCCCGGGGCCACCGCGGGGGAGACCCAGCCCCGGTCACCAGACAGGAGAGACCAGTGAGGAGCCCCAAGGCAGGCCCCCCAAAGGGGCTGGACCTCTCAGCCCTCCCGGAGCTCAGAGGGTCAGCGGTGAAAACCGTGAGTTAGATTTTGAGTGAAATTAGGTGAGCGCTTGTGTCTCCCAAATATTCTCCCCAAGAAAGAGGAGCAGGTGTCCGGACCCCCGACTCAAGGATGTGGGCAAATTAAACACACCTGGTGTCCATTTCTGTGACAGGAAGTGGCTATCACGCTCGTGAAGAATGCAATTTTAGGTATGTTTAAATAAATATCAAAAATCATTGCTTGCACATTTTCAGCATTTTAAGATCTGTTCTTTCTGGTCTAGTTCTTAGTGATACCAGGTAGCTCCTCTTCACCTGCACTGACCTTCAGTCAGGGCTCCGAATAGCATCTAGAATTAGGCTACTACCGACCTCCTGACCTCCCGATGGGGAATCATCGGCTTCAGGTGATCGGGTGATCACAGGTAACTGAGACCACGGGATGCAAACCCACGAACAAGGGAGGGTGTCAACTGTATGTCTACTGCCCAGTGAGGGCTCCTCCTCTCTGAGGGAGGGTCTGGGTTCCAGGACATGTCAGCCCCCACACCCCCAGGTGTCACGTTTCCACTCGGCTGGGGGTCTGCAGAAGTCCCCACTAGCCTGCCGGCAGGACCTACCAGGTCACGGAGCAGGAGACCCTCTGAGGAAAATAGATGCAAACCCACAGCTCAGGCTCCCTCGGGTTGAGCGTTAAATGCAGTCAGTGCGGGTTTTAAAAAACGGCAGTAGCAAAGTAGTGGAGTAATTCCAAAGCAATATCACATACAGTGGAAAGTAGTGTATCCTACTACTACCAATTATCAAACTATCCTACCAAACTAGTTGTTTGGTTTTTTTAAAGATTTTTTTTTTAATTTATTTATTTGGCAGAGAGAGACACAGAGAGAGGGAACACAAGCAGAGGGAATGGTAGTGGGAGAAGCAGGCTCTCCACTGAGCAGGGAGCCCGATGCGGGGCTGGATCCCAGGACTTTGGGATCATGACCAGAGCAGAAGGCAGACGCTTCCCAACTGAGCCCCCCAGGCAACCCAGTTGTTATTTTAACACACATGTGGGAGAATGTGTCATGTGTGTGTGTCTGTGTGCGTGTAACACGCCCAAAGGCCGTGCGGTGTGCGATGGGGCGTGGACAAAGAGAAAAGCAGATCTGTAGGTCACAGATCAGAAAAACGGGTTCCATGTCAAGGGGATTTCCCGGCGGAGGCAGGGAGGCCAGTGTCTCGTCGCTGTTTCCCTCCAGAGAGGGTACCGGGCTCTTTTCATGACGTGTGGGTGCATCTCGTGTGAGATTCAGCTGAGAATGGGACAGACCCGCCCCGCCGGCGGAACTCAAGTGTCAGTGTTCTTTGTTGGAAACAGAAACGTTTGGCGGCATTTGCAGGAACAGCTGCTCTAACGAGGGGACCCATCTCCCAGCTGATGGGAAGGGGCGTCAGCAGCATGAGTAAGACAGTCACGAGTTTACTGTCTGTCTCCACCCTTTCCAGGGCGTCCGTTATCTACCGAGCGCTCAGGGGGCAGAGCCGGAGCGGGCGGAGGGTCACCCAGTACAAGTCAGTAAAGTCTGCGGGGCGGGAGGACCGCACATCTGCAAAGGCGGTGGGAGCGCACCCCACCCCCGACCAGGGGTCTGTTGGCGCGCTGACTGATTCCAGGGGTCTCTGTGCGCAGAGGATGCCACACTGCTAACAATTCCGGGGGAGACCCGCGCCCCAGGCCCGGGACCGCGGGTTGAGAAGTCAGACCTGGAAACATCACCCTCTCGTCCGCGGGTGCCAAGGTCCCATCCAGACACCGGGATAACTGAGACCTAGTTCCCCTCGGGGCACGTGGAGTAAGCCGCCGATGTTCGCTTGCAAGTTCCGGGCCGCCAGGAGGGCCCGCGGGGTCCGGCAGGAGCAGAGGGAGGAGCGCGGCGTGGAGCGGGTGACCACACGGGGAAGGCGGTCGGAGCAGCAAGGGTCCGTCCAGCCCGAAATGGGGGGGAGGCCTTCCCCTGCGCTGTTCGTGTGGCGGGGGCGCCCCTGGGTTGCTGTGGGAGTGAGACGGGGCCAAGGCCAGTGCTCTGTCCCTAAGAGGCCTCCCAGTGTCACAGATAGGAAGTGGTGGGGAGCTAGCAAAGAGGCACTATTTATAGTGTCCTCCCCACAGCCTTGCTAGTTCATGTTGTTCCAAACAGATATTTAATTTTTTGAGAAAAGGATTCCAGCCTACACATCCTCCTACTTACCAGGGTCTTGCAAACCAGGAAGTGGGGACATCTTCGCGAGCACACGATGACTCGCCGTCCCTCCCCCAGGCCATGCTTCCCGCCCGGCCATCCTGAGCTCTGTGCCTCCTTCGACTAAACACACTGAAGTGTGCCATTTCTACCCAGTACTACCCGGAGTGTGGCCGTGCCCTTCATGGTCCCACGACACCTCTGTTTTACAAGCCTGTTTTCCAAGACTGACATTTTATCAAGTGATTGTTGAATGCTTCCCAGGTTCTCGGTATTTTCCAGTTATTATTGTTAGGTCTCCAAAGTCCTGATGGCTTCTTTGCCTATCACATAGTTTAGGTGGACAAGTGACCGCCGGATCTAACCCGCACCGGGGGCAGGAGAACTCTAGGAATTCTACTGATTCTATACAGCAGGGGGGGTTGTGGCTGGAAAACACAATCATGTAAACAAAACAAGTGCTTCTTCTTACAATTATAAATATTACTAGTCTACCCTTTTAAAGAAAAATCCTTCCTGTGGGTTCTTTTCTAATGAAGATGGTTCAACTAAAATAAGCAGCAAGATGACCTAGAAAATGTGGAAAACTTCCTGCTCACAAAAGACAGAATACAAAATCCGTACAAAGCGGATGATGGGAGAGAAAAGGAGACCATTAGAAACCCAAGGCACAGGAGTTCAGCCTGGTCAGGGGCTCTGCTGGGATGAGTCATGTGGATTTCAACTCACCTCCGGGATGTAAACCATACACATCTTAGCAAGCTGCTTGAGCCACAGGCTGGCGTCGTCCGGCGGTTGGCCGACTGCAGATTCTGCATTGTTTGGAAACCCGTGTTCTCCCCCAGATCTGCTGTCTCTGCAAAGGGAGTGGGTACGGTAGCAGCGCCAGGGCTGGGAGGCCGAGGGCCTTCTCTTGGGGAAACCGGGGGCCGCCCGATCTTGTTTTCCTTCTAAGCACAGCCGCGCTCAGCCCCATTGGTTCGGGGACAAGTCCCTTCTGGGGACTTGGGCTCTGTTGGTGGAGAGGCTAAGGTGACCCCACAGTCTGTCTCCTGAGTGAGCGTGTAGATGGGCCAGGCACTCATGGAGCTGCAGATCACAAAGAGGGGTTTTCATGCATGATTTGGGGGGGGTGGCCCCCAAGACCTCTGAGCTCCATTAATACTAGCCAAGCTAATAGTGTGCATGAAATTCAAGCCCGAGACACCTCCCTGGACATCTCCATGGGTCCCCAACACCTTCTATGAGAGGAATGGCCATTCCATTCCTGCCACAGAACACGCGCATGTCCTGCTGGTGAGGCTTCGTGCACAGTGAGCGGCACAGAGCAACTCGAGGGGGCACACAAAACTTGGGCTTCCTGAGCACTGATCGGAGGCCCGCAGCTCTCCAGCATCACCTCCCAACAACCCTAGGGGAGCTATCATTATTTCTAGCATCCCTATTTTGCAGAAGGGGAAGCCGCCAGAGGGTGGCTTGTCAGGGCTCCGCAGCTGGTGAGAGGCGGTGGGGTCGGCGTTCACAGGGGCGGGTGCATGCCCTTGACCTGTGCCCCCGACGGCCTCTGTCTGGCACGTTGTTTAAGCAGATAACGCTCTCAAGAACGTAACGCCGCTGAAAAAGAAACCAGATTTCCCCTCTCGTGTTTTAGTTCTTTCGTTTAATTATCCCAGAAAGAGAGGTTCCATGGTTCCTGCTTGAGAGCCAGCAAGAACTTAATTGTCCGACAGAGTAAAAATGACGTCGGCTCTGAGGGTTTGACACATAGATACACAAAAATTGCTAGGAAAGTTAATTCGCATCCCACTTAGTCCCTCTCAGAGACAAAGAGTTTCTGTGTCGTCTCTCCAGGACTGGAGGATGAAATTTCACGGAGACTTCAAGGGTTTGGTTTGGTTTGTTTTATAAATTCACACTCAATTATAATGAATTAGATACAGCGTTCTTCCTGATGAGAAGATAGTGCTTTCCTGTGGACATATTTGAATTAAGAAAGACTTTAGTATCATCTTCAGGAATTTTACAAAACCACCTCGTTAGCACCCATAACATTATATGGTTTCTTGTTTGCTTGTGTTTGGTACAATGTAGCTCTTGGCGAGAAGCAGGACTTGCGGTTCTCATGCTAACCCTCCCGAGGAGCTGTGTGGCCCTGGGCGGCCCTTTGGCCTCTCTGTTCCCTCCCTGCTGGTGTGTGAGTAGAGCAGAAAATCTCTCAGACCCCAGCCCGTTGAGTCCCTCATTCCACATCCAGACAAGGCCTGCCTAGTGACAAAAATTAAGGAACATTCAAAAACAAGGTTCTTGGGTTTTGCTTTGTGTTTTTTTTTAACTTCAGTCCATTGTGCTGGGCTTAGATGATTTGCACGGTATCAGTGGGTATCACGATTAGTAATGAAAACTAACAAGATAAAAAATCGTCGGAGGAAACAATCCTTTTAGAAGTGAGCAGGTGCCTCTCTTGGATGGTTTGAAAGCACCAGGAGGCTACCCCTTACCAAAAATACTCCTCCCAGGCTGGAAGTGTGGTGTGTAGCATCAATTCTTCTTGGCAGGATGGTATATTAAACTAGTTGGCACTACCGTGTTAAGGAATCACCAAACACAGCATTTCTAATCGGAGGGCAAGCGAAGTACAAGAGAGAATTGCATTTCTGACAAAGGCAGCAGGAAGTGAGGCGGGGGCCTACCAAAGGCCACAAGGTGTTTTGTTTCCTTGGGACCATGCCTCCATGGCCAGAAAAACCGGGATCCGAACAGAGTGAATCCTCCTAAACAGACACCTGCTGAGGACCCACTGGAAGCCAAGCGCTCGTCCCCAAGGTCCAGCGCTGGGGCCCCGTGTGAACAGTAGGGCGGGCGGAGCAGGGTCTGAGGCTGCCCCCCTCCATCCCTGCTCTAGACCACACGCCCTGGAGTTGGGTGTGGCCGGAGGGCATGTTTTGTGAATAAGGTATGAAAAGAACCGCCTTGGGTCAGTTGTAAGCCAAGTATTTGAGACCCGGTGCCTCATTCTCCATTCTGTTTCTCCCGGTGGCCTGCCTGACGGTTTGAGAGGCTTCCTCAAGAAGGGGGCGGGGCAGCCCCCCGCCTGACCACCGCATCCACGAGCCCGGGACTGTGGTGCGGAAGGGCCACGGGACCACAGGGGGCTTGTCATGAGTGGGAAACAAGCGTGTGCGGCAGCAGGTGCATGGATTTTCAGGGGACTTGTAGGCAGAGCCCAGACCATCTGACGGACACCCCAGATGAAGTCCGTGGCCGTGCAACTCTGCGTCCCAGCGAGAGATGGACGACAAGGAATCAGCCAAGCATTGACTTCTTGTGACGGGACGGCTTCAAGGAGAGCTTCATTGCAGAGGTCAGACATCTAAGGAAAAACAAAGATGGTTCATGAGAAGAGTGAATAAGGAGCCTTCCAGGAAAGGGGAAGGCCAAGTGCAAAGCCCAGCAGCTGGACAAGCATGGTTTACTCGAGGAGGAGGAGGAGAACCAGCAGGGAACAAACTGAGGCTCGGGGCCAGATGAGGCCAGAGGCAGGCGGGCCACGCAGGACCTCGTTCTCTGATGGTGGAGATTCCCAGTGACCTGCGCTCAGTGAAAATCGCAGCGGGCTGCTGTGCGGGGAGTGGGTGAGCCAACTGTATCGCAGAGACGTCAGTCTGACCGTCGCGGCGTGGAGCACGGGCAGCCGGGAAGCAAGAGCACACGAGGAGGCTCGGGAGGACCTTCTGGGGGTGGACAATGCCGTGAGCGAGGGGAGTGGAGCGGACATCGTGAGAAGTGTCCGGCCTCCCACTGTGTTTTGAAATTGAAGTCAAAGCCTTGATGGTGACTCGGCTCTAGGACATGTGAGAAGAGAAGTCAATACCAACTTGTAATTTTTGACATAAGCAACTTGGCGAATGGAATTGTGATTTTTTAACGTAGGGGAGGACCTAGACTAGAATAGGCTTGGGGGTCAGAGTTGGGAGCGAAATCAAGAGCTCTTCCTTGAATACATACCTGCTCTTAGATACACCCGTCGGGTAGAATTGAGTAGGTACCTGGATATCTGACTCTGGGGCTGACATTAAGAAGTCGAGGCCAGAGAGAGGCAGAAAAGATAATAAATGAAGAGGAATGAAAAGATGGGGGCGGGGAGGGATGATTAATAGGTGGTGAGAAGGAGAAGGGGCGGACGGACTGGAGAACCTACTGAATTTGAAACCACAGGCATGTGTGAGAAACCTACAAGGGGCGTAGATGGGGAGCCCAGAGCCCAAGCATTGAACCCTAAGGCCCTGTGCATTTGGACCTGTAGAAGAGGAGGGGATCCTACAAGGCAGACTGGAGAGGAATAAGCAGGCTGGCAAGAGGAATCCCAAGACGGTAGGTTGTCTTGGGAGGAAGCAAAGGGCAGGACCTCTTACATCAGAGCCGGTGATGGGTAGAGTCAGATAAAGTGTGAGGACCACTTTTTTTTGATTAAAGTTTGTATTTATTTATTTGTTTATTTGATTGTGGGGCAGGGGGAGGAGAAAAGGGGGGAGGAGAGGGAGGGCAAACCTTAGGAACCTTAAGCAGATCCCTCGCTGAATGCAGAGCCTGACGTGGGGCTCGATCTCATGACCCTGAGATCATGACCTGAGCGGGAGTGGATGCTTAGCCGTCTGGCCCCCCTGCCTGCCCCCCAGGCGCCCTGAGGACCACCCTTGAAAGCCGGCAGCATGGAGGTCTTCAGTGTCCTTGGAAAGACCACTTCACTAGTGTTGGAGAGGAAACCCTGTTAGCTGAGTTCGGGACAGGTTGAATTTTGTTTGGGGAAACTTTGCAGTTGGCTTCAGTTCAATCCCACACCTTGGAAAACGGGGCTAACAGTTTCTTTAAAAGTTACGAGCATGCCTCTCA
>JAQQSY010006872.1:0-10799 GCA_028646535.1 Procyon lotor
CACTCAAAATGGTTTCATTATACTTACATGAACCATTTAGTACTCCGCATGTGCGCACGGACACACACACACACACACACCATGAAATCCAATATTCTATTCTGAGCCCAGCTCCAGGAGACAAGAAAGAAATCCATTATTAGGAAGTGAAGAAAGTGTTGTACACTATTATTTAATGGCCTAGAGAAACTACTTCAACAGTGACAGGTGGAGATACTTCTAGGATGGATATGAGTCAAAGAGGTGTATACACCCAGACTTTCTCTCAGTGCATACTCAACTCCTAACTTGCAATCATGCTGACAAGACCCTCCATCCAAACTGATTTCTGAAGTGAGTTCTTTATTAAGAAACCATGTAACCCACCTTTATTTGTTTCCAATTATAGAAGTCCACAATTTTCTTGAAATATGATAAAAATATCAGAAAAGTAATGAAAAATCCAGAAAGTGCAGAGATATTGATTCAGAGCCAGAGAAATTAGAAACAGTACTATTTACCGACTTCCAAATCTGATTTTTACTCCTGTGGTGTAGGTGCTTCCAGCACCCTACACATCTTCTTCATAGCTCTTATCAAAAACTGTTATTACATATTGACAAGAAGACTTATGTCTTCTTGAGGCTGTCCATTCTAAGAGGGACAGAAGCTAGATTTATCCCATGTCCTTTATTAGGACCTGGAACTAGCCAAATTCTTGGCACACATCAGGAAGTCAAATACTTGCTGAAGAAAAACATGTCAGCACTTCCTCTGTCTGGTAGCTACCTATACTGTAGCATAACTTATCCAAAAGAAACTCTCTCATTCTCTTAAAAGGAAGACTACATTGTCCAGAGAACACCACGTAACTCCTGGCCAAAGAGGAGAACACACATAGAACAGTGTTAATTATGGGGAAATTGGAAGATGTTGATAAGATACTGCAGTGATGAGGAAATTAAGGAGACGTAGTTGTCCAGAGAATAGTTGATGAACTTAGTTTTAAAAATATTAATTTTCAGGGGCGCCTGGGTGGCTCAGTCGTTAAGCGTCTGCCTTTGGCCCAGGTCAGATCCCAGCGACCTGGGATCGAGCCCCGCATCGGGCTCTCTGCTCTGCGGGAAGCCTGCTTCTCCCGCTACCATTCCCTCTGCTTGTGTTCCCTCTCTCGCTGTGTTTCTCTCTGTCAAATAAATAAAATCTTTAAAAATAAATAAATACATAAAAAATTAAAAAAAAATAAAAATATTAATTTTCCTGTTCTAGATAACTAAGTCCAAGAAAAACATCAATAAGGATGAGGATTTGAGCTGCAGGTAGAATGAGGAATAATATCAGAGCTGCAACTACAGACTTCACGAACTGTTGCAAATGAGAGCAGATGAACTCGCATTAAGAACAAGAACACGGAGATATATAGATCTTGGGCTTGGGAAGGACTAAAGACCTTGACAAAAAAGCTAAAGCAGTATAAACAGTAAAACTAGTACCTGTGTTATCATTCACAATGAACCTTATTTTTTATCATTTGCTGCCTCAGTATTATTAACGTTTCAGGTAAATAAGTTAATAATCTCTGGAAGTCTCCATTTCAACAGGCAAAAATTAACAACATAATACAGTTTTCTGAAAGCAGGAGTAGGAAAAGAAAATCTTTAAAGGAGTCTGTTTTACTATATCTTATTCTTACTTTTCCTATCCTATGCATTCCATAATTAGTTTCTATAGCCTTGCCTTAATAGAAGTGGTGAAAGAGGTAGGTCTCCTCTTTTGTAACATCTAACTTGGACTCTAGTACATTTCCCATGCGAAAGAAATATGATCTACATTTGCTAGGGATTTCTTTCCATGTGTGCATAAGTATATTCTATTTTTTTTTATAATTGTCACATTTTTCTATGATCCACTAACTTTATATTTTCCGAAGTGTATACAACTCAAAAACAAGAAAATAATGCTTATAATGGAAGATTTGTTGCTAAAATGTTTCACTTTATGAGGTTAAAGTCAGTAAGTAGGAAGGGAAAAACTTGGGCAAGAAGGAATCATGTAGAGAGTAGCTATTACTAGGTTCTCATTTGTGTTGGGGTGGATAACTGATAAACAATTGTCACTATAAATCAATGTCTGGGGCACCTGGGTGGCTCAGTCGTTAAGCAGCTACCTTCGGCTCAGGTCATGATCCTGGAGTCCTGGGATCGAGCCCCGCATCGGGCTCCCTGCTCTGTGGGAAGCCTGCTTTTCCCACTACCATTCCCTCTGCTTGTGTTCCCTCTCTCGCTGTGTTTCTCTCTGTCAAATAAATACAATCTTTAAAAAAAAAAAAAATCGATGTCTAAAAGAAGATACTGCAGTATCTTTAGCAAGTTATTTCACTAATCTGGGCTCTGTCAACTTTGAAACTCCATAGTCTTAGGAATCATTAAAAAATTTACTTATGGACACACACATACACTCACACAAAACTTAAAATACTGCTACTCTGTGACATTAGAGCAATTTCAAACATCCAGGTAGCAGTTAATGAGAAGTTTAATCACACTCATTTCAAATCTACATTTTTACTATAAGTCACTATAAGTTACTTTTCTCATAAGTCAAGTTATTGTTGAAAGCTGCTCTCTATTTAAGAGACACTCACATTTTTGTTTAAATATAAATTCATTCATGCTGAACAGTAAGATTACCAAGAATAGTTTTCAGCGAGGAGCATTACTTTTGCTACATCTTCCATTTTAATAATTTAACACAAATAGCCAATATACTTAAGAAAAATAACGCAAGTACTTAAAAACTATAACTCTAATCGACTGTGCCATTTCCACATCCCCAATATTATCAGCCTCTTCCTGACAGCCACTGCAAATACTGACAAATGAACGTCAACAAATATATTCCAGCACTATCCTTATAAACAGAGAAGAAGTATAGAAAATCTGTCATCTTGGTAGTTTCAAGGGAGTATGGGTACTCAGGCTAGATAGATTTGGATTTGCATAGCCACAAAAAAACAGGAAAGACAAGAGCTGTTATTTTAAAAATAATTAAACAATGAAGGCACGAATTTCTTTTTTTTTTTTTTTTTTAAGATTTTTTGTTTATTAGAGAGAGAGAGGAGAGAGACAGAGTGGGAACAGAGGAGAGGAGCAGAAGGAGAGAGAGAAGCAGACCCTGCACTGAGCAGGGAGCCAGCCTCCTGGCTCAATCCCAGCACTCAGGGATCATGATCTGAGCTGAAGGCAGATGCTTAACCAACCGAGCTACCCAGGCACCCAGAAGGCATGATTTCTGATTTTTTGAATGGCTATTTGCCATGAATATCATTTTTACACATACCAAAATAGTAAATGGTCATGGTAAAGTTTTTGGGAATTATAAAATTGGAAAGAAGTCTATTCTAAAATCACATGTAATCCCATTATTTAGAGATAATGTGTAAGATTGAAAGATTTCCACTTAGACTTTCTGTAGTTGGTACCTCATTACATATACAATCTTATTCTTTTTTTTTTTCTAATGACATGAATTTGTGCTCATATTATTTTTAGTATGATCTCATTAATCAATCAGAAGTGATCTATGTTTTATGAGAATAGTCATAGCAAAAAATGATCATTTCCACACAATTTCTAAATTTTTATTATTTTTTATTCTGAAAGTGAAAGGACTTGTTTTCTTGGCTATAGGTTAAAGGTCAGAATTAAAGAGTATTTAAATAAGTCAGTTGCGTTCATCTTCAGATGAATTGCTGAAACACAAAGTTGTTACACTCAGAATGCTGTGAAATGGAATTCAAGTACATTTCCTGGCTTTACTAATCTTGAACAAACTCTATAATCTTTTCTTAAATATTTATTCTCATCAATTGGAGACAAATTCCAGGGATGAATCAACAGGAATTAGTCTCACTTCAATAAAATAATAAGTTAATGCAGAAAACATAAAACCTCAGGAGTTAAATGGACAAATAACTGGAACAGAGTTTAAGAGTACACTCAACAAATACCTGCATATGATGAATATTCATTTTTACTTATCAAAGATATGAAAGTTAGAATGACTACATGTAATCTTACCTATTAAAATTTTTAGAAGTTATCAGAACAATAAAGCCCAATAATGGTGAAAATGTGGCAAATTTATATACACTTTTTTTTTTCCTAGGCCCCTACACAAATCAGACTTTAAAGCCAAGTTTGAAATGCAACTTATCAGAGGAAGAAGCTCTGAACGTATAATTAAAGGCATGAGGCGTATAAAGATCTCAAGGGCTGAGCACAAGTCATTAATACATAATATCTAATTTAAAAAATGCTAGGATACTATATGTAATCAACATGAGAGAGTTTCTAAAGAAATCATGATAAAGAAAGCAGGATAACTATACAAAGACATGGAATCAGTCAACTAGCTGGGCACCAGGATGTTGAAATACACAAAAACATTCTTCTTCCCCAAAGTGTATATTTCTGCTCAAGTTTCCAGGGAAAACCTAATTCAACCTGACCTTTTGGACTGAACCTGACCTTAAGCTGGAGATATTTAACCATAATATCTGGGCTAGAATTCCAAGTCATTTTGTTTTTCATTTATATTTACCAGGCCTTACTTTATGTACTCGTTAGAGAATATGAATTCTCTGGGTTTCTCTGTCTCGTTAATTTGCTTCTTAGCTGAATTTTCCCAAGACTACGGGCTTCTGCTCACCTAGATTAATGCTTCTGAATCTCTGTCTGGAACTGAGAGTCCTGCTACTTACCATCATTCTCCTGCTCCTCAATACCCTGGTTCTGTGTGTTCTAAAAACAGCTGGGAACACTGGTTTCCCCATCTTAGACTAACTACCTACACCATACACTGGGGTCAATCTGACCCCAAATATAACGGACACCCTGAACCTGAATCAATCCCCACAATTAAATACAGCCCCATTTTAGGATATAATCATCTGCACTTGCATAAAAATATAAATTCAATAGGGCTGCAGCCTGACTTGTTTGCCCTAAGGCTATTTAATGTAACTTTGACCACAGGATGCTCTACAAACCTACCTTCAACTGGGTTCAGTTAGTAAGAGCAAAGTTCAAGTTGTTAAGATAGTAACCTCATATAACTATTACTTGTCTATTTTCTAGTCCTCAAAGTAACTTCAAAAATAGGGTTGTAACTTGTGCTTTCTGGGAACAGCTCTGCCATTGTGTGCTAACTCAATGGAGATCCTCCACCTTGAAGGCAGACTGACTGTTACTCATAGACAGTTCAGGATACATGCACATTAGCTGCACGCTGGCACACATTCCAATGATTTGGAAGGAATCCCCTTAACTAAAGTGTCATTTGGAATTTGTACAGTGAACATTACTAGAAAGTACTTTTAAAGCCTCACTCAGAGCATCTGGTAGGTCACACTCCAAGAACAGAAAACAGAAACACTAACCGAATGTTAATGAAGAGTCAGCCTTGGGGCGCCTGGGTGGCTCAGTGGGTTAAAGCCTCTGTCTTCGACTCAGGTCATGGTCTCAGGGTCCTGGGATCGAGCCCTCTATCGGGCTCTCTGCTCAGCAGGGAGCCTGCTTCCCCCTCTCTGTCTGCCTGCCTCCCTGCCTATTTGTGATCTCTCTCTCTGTGTCAGATAAATAAAATCTTAAAAAAAAAAAAAGTCAGCCTTGCAAATGACACCTACTATATTGAGATGTACAAAGAAAAGAAAGCTTTAAAAATGGTTTCTAATTCTGAGCTCATAAACCCACACCTGCTTGGGGGAATGGGGTAAAGAGGAAAAAAACCCTAAATCTTAATATCATTTAGTTAACTGAGTCCAACAGTGACCTATACAGTCCTTTGGTGATTGTTCTGTTCTTTTAACTAAGATGCTTCTTTTCACATATTGTTTGCGCACTCCCTCAGGTCATCTCTAAGAAATATATCAATTTTGGAGGGCTGATGTGTGATTAAAGGATTCTGATGGTAGGAAAAGAGAGACTGAATCCTCACTGTGACCTTTTTCTCTTCTGTCTTTCCATTGATTTCTACGGAAGTGTCGTGATTGCCCGCCTGTCTTGAAAATCTCAATCTCCCTACCCTCTCTTGCTCCCTGCCTCCCTGCCCTTCTCCCCCATTCTTCTCTTCCTCTCTCATCAAAACTAGCTTTACAGACTATTGCCTTGGTATAAGATTATGTTTAATGCACTCTAATCTCAACACTGTGTTCTCAGATTCAAGGGATATTCGCAACTCCTATCTTTACATGACTCAGGAGAGTAGGAAAAACTTTAGAAAATGGATAGCCTGATATTCATCTATAGCCTCCTGATGGTCCACTTGAATTTCTCCTTTAGAATGGATTCTACAACAGCTGTGCAGATGCTAAAATGTGACATACAATTGGTTCATCATTAATTGTTCTCTAAATAAGGGTTCAACACCAAAAAATACAGCTAGGAAGTAATTTTTTTTTAAAGTCTCATTTAAAAAAATACTCCACATATACTAAAAATGCCTCAGATTCTCAACCTATGAAAAACATGGTATTTTAAAGCATGGGGTTAAAATGAAAACAGTAATGAATTTCACCTAGCTGTTTTTCTCATTTTACGTGATTCCTCTCCTCTATATGGAGATGTCCAAAAATTGAAGAAATGAGTCTTTTTTTCTCTCCTCATATTTTTTGCTTTCAATTTAAGTGTGAGAGCAAAGCTTTAATCAGCAAGTATGCTAAATCCACCTTGTTTGGTCTGCCTCAAGTTAGAATGTATAAATCATTCTACAGGGCATTCAAATGCTAAATTCACTTTTGTATTCCTGGGAAAAAATTAATAAATAATTGTGGAACTAATCAATAAATAAGACCTGTATTTCCTGGATACAGAAGGGCTCAACATACTATTTATTTCGAGTACGTTCTTCATCAAAGAATGTATTTATTTTAAATTTTTTTCTCTAAGAGAAAATGAGAAATGGTATTATGGGTCTGATAAAAACTTGCAAAACGTGCAGTGAAGCATTCTGTAGTGAAACATGGAAATCAAGCCATCTTTTACAGCATCTTTAAAATGAATGAGTGAACTCAAGCACGACTCTAAGAAACACAGTGTCTCTGAAGTTCAATACAAAATACAATCAATAAATTAAAAAAAAAAAAATCTGTCTGTCAGGGAAATAGGCCAAAGAAAAAAGTGAATCAAAGACTGTTATTCCTAGGCAGTAGGTAACACTGAGGTCAGAAAATTTTGACCTTAACTTTCCATCAGCATTCACCATGAAGGGGATACTTGCTGCCCTCCAAGTACCCAATTTCCAGGTACAACTCCATCTATTGCAGGGGACCCTTGAGGAGAAAGTGCTGAGTTCTGTCTCTCACTGAGGCCTCTGTTCACCTGACAGCCACCCAAGGAAGATGTGTTCTGTGGAAGCAGAACACAGTCTATACATTGGCACTGCGTATCAT
Source organism: Procyon lotor (assembly GCA_028646535.1). Classification (NCBI taxonomy): domain Eukaryota; kingdom Metazoa; phylum Chordata; class Mammalia; order Carnivora; family Procyonidae; genus Procyon; species Procyon lotor. The sequence continues at coordinate 7,430 of JAQQSY010006872.1, forward strand.
TTTCTTGGCAGCTTCTTATACTGAGTTGGGGATTACTCTGCCAACCTGTGCTACTTATCACCACTCAAGAAGTCATTTCTCCTTATCTCCATACCTCAAGATGCTTACTCTTAATGAATTTTGTAAGGGAGATGATGTCCCTAATGCTTACTGTGCTCACTTTCATCTCAAATAGACCTATATTTAATTATCAACTGCCAAGTATCAGTTGAGCAACTCTTAGAAGGTTACTTGACCTATCTTATCAGTCTAAAGTCGTCTAAAGGTTACTTTAGAGCTATCTAAATCTTAAGAGATTTAAGAAAATCTCTTAAGAGGTTTTCTCCTCTTAAGAAATAGAAAACAATGACAGCTATCTCATTATTGAAATAATAAATGTCAGTTTTAAAACACTTAGGCAATTTATGGCCTGTATCTTCTAAGCCTTAAAAATATAATAGTAATTAAAACTGTTACTTTGAGAAGAACTGCAAGTCATTTCCGTATCCATGAAAAAGAGAGTTGTATATTATTCAACCAAAGAAATGTAACTTTGGAAGATAAAATGAAGTATATAAACCTAACCAAAGAGGTGGAAGACCTGTACTCTAACAACTATGGAACACTAAAGAAATTCAAGACAACACTAGAAGACATGGAAGACATTCCATGCTCATGGGTTGGAAGAACAAGTATCATTATAATGTATATACTACCCAAAGCAATCCACAGGTTGAATGCAAATCCCTACCAAAGTATCAACAGCATCTTTCAAAAACTAGAACAAACAATGCTAAAATTTGTATGGAACCACAAAAGATCTTGAATAGCTCAAGCAGTCTTTCAGAACAATACTGGAGGTGTCACAATTCCAGATTTCAAGTCATATTACAAAGGGGTAGTAATTAAAACAGTACTGTACTGACATAAAAACAGGCACATAGATCAGTGGAATACAACAGAAAACCCAGAAATAAAACCACAACTGTATGGTCAGTTAATCTTTAAGCAGGAAAGAATATCCAAGAATATCCAATGATAAAAAGATAGTTTCTTCATCAAATGATGCTGGGAAAACTGGACGGCAACGTGCAGAGAATGAAAGCAGACCGCTTTCTTATACCGTACACAAAAAAACCCTCAAAATGGATTAAAGACCTGTATGTGAGACCTGAAACCACAAAAATCCTAAAAGATGTCGACCATGGCAACACTTTTCTAGATAGGTCTCCACAGAGAAGAAAAGTGAAAGCAACAACAAACTATTGGGACTTTATCAAAATAAAAATCTTCTGTACAGTGAAGGAAACAATCAACAAAACTAAAAGGTACTCTATGGAACCTTTTATTTGCAAATAAAAGAAGAAATAAAAGAAATAAAAGAAGATATTTGCAAATGACTTATTTTGAATGGATTCTATCTAAAATATATAAAAAAACTGATACAACACCAAAAGCCCCACAAACCATCTAATTTAAAAAATGAGCAGAGGGTACGAATAGACACTTGTCCAAAGAAAACCTACCGATGGCCAACACACGCCCAGAGTATGTTCAACATCACTCATCATCAGGGAAATGCAAATCAAAACTACAGTGACATATCACTTCGCACCTATCAGAAAGGTTAAAGTCAGAAACACAAGAATAAACAAGTATGGTCGAGAATGTGGGGAAAAAAAGGAAACCTGATGCACTGCTGGTGAGCAGGCAAAACTAGGGCAGCCAGTGTGGAAAATGGTATAAAGCTTCCTCAAAAAATTAAAAATCGAACTACCCTATTATCCAGTAATTCCACTACTGGATACAAGAAAGCAAAAACACTAATTTGAAAAGATCTGTGCACCCCTATGTTTATTACAGTATTCTTTACAACAATCAAATTATGGAAGCAGCCCTAAGTTCCTCTACAGCTTGACGGATGGATAAAGATGTGGTACACACACCCACACCTACCCACACACACAGATACACACACGATGGAATATTATTCAGCCATAAAAAATGAAATCTTGCCATTTGAACAACATGGATAGAGCTAGAGAGTATAGTGCTAAACAAAATAAGTCAGAAAAGGAGAAATACCACATGAACTCACTCATATGTGGAATTTAAGCAACAAAACAAATGAGCAAAGGGGAAAGAGAGAGAGAGAGAAAACAAGAAATAGACTCTTAACTATAGAGAAATAATGATCACCAGAGGGGAGGTGGGTGGGTGATGGGTGAAACGAATTATGGGAATTAAAGGGTACACTTATCAGGATGAAAAAAATAAAAAAATGAAGTATAGTAAAGTACTTCATTTGAAAAACTACCAATCAGAGAATCCTGTAATTTTAGAGGGACTTTCATAAAACATTTATTTTGATCCCCAAAACATTTGTACATGTGCTAGTACAAAGTTATATATATATATTTGATTTTATTTTGTTCAAAGAATTTATAGATATAAAATTTAAAATAATTTGTTGTATTCCTAATATTTTTTGATAGAGTGGCAACGTGCATAGTACAGATTTCCTAAATACAAACAATAATCTCACAGAAAATAATATGAAAAAATTCTCATTTTAGTATCAACGAAAAGTTCTAAAACTTTAGGAATAAACTTATTCATGAATAGATGGTAACTTTTCAAAATTGATCTTATATTCATGTACTTTCAGTCAAGCTACAAATAGACTAATTTGTATAATTTGTTAAAATGGCCATAAAGTTGATTTGAATGAGTAAATGTGGCAATAACCAAGAAAAATATCTGAAAAGAGATAATTCATGAAGAGATTATTGCTACGCTAAGTCAAGCATACTATAAAGTTCCTGTGTACGATGCAGAAATGAATAAAGCAGACCACTGGAATAAAGCAGGGTATCCAGAAATACATACAAAAATGTGTATGATAAAGACACTTAAATTAGTGAGGAAAAAATGTGAGTTGTCACGTAGGTTGTTATATTACTTGCAAAGACTATTACCGTAAGGGTCAACTTAGGCCCTACTTCATTCTTTATACAGAATACATTCCTAATATACCAAAACTTGAAACAGAGAAAAACACCAACTAAATACTAGAAGAATATTCAGGTTAATCTTAAAAATAATTTCGTAGGGATAAAATTTTCTAAAGCTGGCACAAAACTATGACATTCTAGAAACACGGAGTAGTAAGTTTAGCTAAAAAGCAGGTTTTATTTTTTGGTTTATGTTGCCCCAAGTAAAACTCTTACACAATTCAAAGTAGTCCAGGGATCAGGACCAAGACAAGATGGCGGAGGTGTAGGAGGCACGGAGAGCACTGGGATCCAGAAAGAGGCTGAAAACCACTCTAAAAGCCGGCAAACACAACAGCAGAGAGAAGAGAATAAGAACAGCAATTCTAGGAGCAGAA
>JAQQSY010006873.1:0-10799 GCA_028646535.1 Procyon lotor
CAGCCGGGGGCGGGGGCGGCACAGGTGAGGGGGGCGGGGCAGCCGGGGGCGGGGGCGGCACAGGTGAGGGGGCGGGGCAGCCGGGGGCGGGGGCGGCACAGGTGAGGGGGCGGGGCAGCCGGGGGCGTCGCGGGTTCCAAACGCGGCCTGGGCCCCAGAGGAACACCTGCTCGTGGAATAGCGGTTTAGAGCATCCAGAAACAGTCCTTAGTACCTGCGGCCCCCAAATACACGGAAGAAAAAAATAGCTGGATGTCAGACTTCTCAACAGCAAGCCAGACACACTGAAGCAGAAATGATGAAAAGAAAAACTCAAGAAAATAAAGATTGAAGCAAGTAGTTCCTTGAGTAATCAAAGACTCCTCCGAGTATCCGTGCTATAGAAAAAGGTTTTAAAGCCTAAATTTTGGGGGCGCCTGTGTGGCTCAGTGGGTTAAAGCCTCTGCCTTCGGCTCAGGTCATGATCTCAGGGTCCTGGGATCGAGCCCCGCATCAGGCTCTCTGCTCAGCGGGGAGCCTGCTTCCCCCTCTCTCTCTGCCTGCCTCTCTGCCTACTTGTGATCTCTCTCTGTGTCAAATGAGTAAAACCTTAAAAAATAAAAAAAAGCCTAAATTTTGGTTTCATTGAAAAGAAAAAGAAGTGGCAATACAAAAAATTGTAAAAGAAAGAAAATCATCGACTAATATCTCTTAGATATATCAGTGCAAATATCTTAAGTAAATATTAACAAACAGTATCCAACAGCACATTAAGAAAGTAATACAGTATGACAAAGGAGGATATAGTCCAGATTTCAATGACAGTTAAATACTAGGGAATTTGTTAACATCGTTCCTCATATTAACAGATATGAAAATAAATATTGGGGCGCCTAGGTGGCTCAGTTGTTAAGCAGCTGCCTTCGGCTCAGGTCATGATCCCAGCTTTCTGAGATGGAGCCCTGCATCCGGCTCCCTGCTCAGCAGAAAGCCTGCTTCTCCCTCTCCTACTCCTCCTGCTTGCGTTCTCTCTCTCTCATTGTCTCTCTCTCCCTCTCTCTCTGTCAAATAAATGGATAAAATCTTTAAAAAATATCATAGAAGTAAATCTACAGACTTGGCAAATACCTTTGATAAGTTAAATAAACTTTCTTGATTAAAAATATTCAAGAAAAATACAATATCCTAAAGTCATCACCTTATATTATAAGGGAAGCAGAAGTGTCCCCATCACAATGTAGCGTTGAACCAGAAGTACTCAGCAAGGCAGTTGGAAACAACAGAGGAACGGCAGGCTTTAGAATGGAAAGAAGGGGCACCTTGGGGCCCATATGGTTGGGCACAGGGCCCTTGATTTCAGCTCAGGTCATGATCTTGGAGTCATGAGACCCAGCCCGTGCTGGGCTCTGTGCTTGCCCTGGAGTCTGCTTGAGATTCCCTCTCTCCTTCTGCCTCTGCTTCCCCTTCCCCCACCCACCACCATCTCTGTCTCTCCAATAAATAAATAAATCTTAAAATCTTAATCTTGAAAAAAGAATAGAATGAAGTAAAATCAGCCCTGCAGATGATACGATAGTGTGCCTGGGAATCCTAGAGAATAATAAAAACAGCAAACTTGGAAAACAGGCTGATGAATCAGGATGCAGACCACACATGCAATTCCGCAGCCGTCAGAGGGTTCCCACGAGGAGAGGGTGCGAGAGGACGATGTGGCCCATGCAGTCAAATACAGGACCAGGGAGAAAAAGCCAGACGGATCGCCATCACTGTGTTTAAAATGAGCTGGAGAATTGTGACGGGAGCAAGGGCTGAGTGGCCAGGGAACCAGAGGCCGGAAGCCCCCCAGGTGGGCTGACGCAGTGGCCCGTCCCTTCCCATGGCCATGTGCCACTTCCAGGCACCAAGGGACGGGTGTGACCCACACAGACTCAGCTCCGGACAAGGAAAGAAAGCCAGTGACGACGTTGCCACCAGTTAGAGACTTGCAAAGCTGCAAACGCATTCTCCCACACGGAATGCACGCAGAGCTGTGGGTGCAGGGGACCACGGCCTAGAAGGGACGGCTGCAAGGAAGGTGACCCCTCCCACAGTCCCCTGCTTCTTAGGCAGCAAATCCCCATAGATGGAGAGGCGTGCCTCAAATGCACGTCTGAACTTGCCCCCCAGAGAGTTGTCAGAGTGGGAAGCTGCACCGGCGCGTGGGAGCCGGAGGCTTACAGGCAGAGCGTGAAGACCCAGTGAGCGGGCAGAATGGACTCTCCCACGTGCTCCGGGGCCAAGGAGACAGGCCAGTCTCAGCCAGAGGCCAGGGCGGGGGAAAGGGACAGAAAGGAGTTTCCGTGCGCCTTTCTCAAACCGCAGTCCAGCCCCAACCAAGCTCAACTTCTGATGGAGCTGATGTGATCAGTGCTTCATGCCCACCGGTCTGGCCAAGGAGGACACGAGGGACCCCCGTCCTGGTGATGTGTGTGTGCGTAGCCTCTGTGGTTCTTACTTACACAACGCCCAGCACACAACAGAACATTCGTAGATCTCGAGAGGCAGGGAAACGTGACCCTATCACAATAGGGGGGGAAGCCATACACGCAGACCAACAGATGGCCCACGGCATGGAGTTAGCAGAAAAGGATTTTAAAATAGCGATGACAACTGTGTTCAGTGAAACAGAGGAGAAGACAAGCAGAAGAGATTTAAAGGCTGGGAGTTTTGACAGAATGGGGCTCTAGGGAACAAATCAAGTGGATATTCTGTGTGATAGGGTTCTCGAGAGAAACAGAGCCAAGAGAATGTTTCTATACATAGTACGAGATTTCTTGGACTGAACTGGCTTCCGTGGTTATGGAAGCCGGCAAGCTCAGTCTTCGGGGTGGTCTGGCAGACGAGAGGCTGAGAAGAGCCAACATCCCAGGTTAAGTCTGAAGGCTGTTTGCTGCAGAATTGCCTCTACCTTGCAGGGTTGGGGGTTGGGGACGGTGTCAGTCTTTTGTGGCGTTCAGGTCTTCAACTGATTGGAAGAGGCCCACCCACATTACCGAGGGCAGTTGGCTTTATTCAGATTTCACCAACTGAAATGTTAATCTCATCCGTGAACACCCTCCCAGAAACATCCAGAATCGTGTGGGGCCACACATCGGGGTACTGTGGCCCAGTGAAGGGGACGCTGTGTTCTGGAACTGAAACACAAAATCTCTGAATAAGTCCTCTGGTGAACTCAAGAGCAGGAGAGAATCTGAGAGGAGGTAGAGGTGGGCACAGGACACCCAAGGGAAGCTGCGGAGAGCGAGACGCTAGAAGGGACAGCCCAGAGCAGGTGCGCCCACGAGGCCCAGCCAGAGGGTCTAACTCACACGAGCCTGGAGTAGCGGGGGCGGGGGGACAGCGGGCGAATAAATAGTGGGAGGGACATTTTCCGGAAAGCAAGCACAAGTTTCATTAAGAAAGACATTTGAATCCCACGGGGGAGCTTTGTGGTTGCTCCATCTCACGCCTGCCCAGCCCCCAGTCCCTCTAAGAGTGGTGTTGTGGGTTTTGCTTTGTATTTGAGAGAGAGAGAGAGAGAGAGAGAGAGAGAGAGAGCAAAAGCAGGCGGAGAGGGAGACAGAATCCCAAACAGACTCCCCACTCAGCGTGGAGCCTGACGTGGGGCTCAATCCCATGACCCTGAGGTCAGGACCAGAGCGGAAATCAAGAGTCTGATGTTCAACCCGCTGAGCCACCAGTGTCCCCAGGAGTGATCTTGGGGACGACTTCTTCCTTCCTGTTCCTGTCCTGGGTTCCTGGTGCCGGGAAGAGCAGAGAGATACTGCTCTCAAAGAATGGTGACTGTTCTAATCTACTGAGGGGCTCTCCAAAGCATGTGCACAAAGGGGTTGCCTTTATGTCGGCGAACTCAGGACCCTCTGTCCAAAGCAAGGAAGGGCCTGGGTCTCCAGGGGGTCCTGCAGACTCCTACTAGGGAGTGAGCACCCCTCCTGTCCCTGAGTACAAGGTGTCCACCCCTTGGTGGGGGGCGTTGGCCCAAGTCTCTTGGTTTAAGCAAAGGGTCTATTACCTGCAGCAGGTAAGGGGACAGGGAGACCGTCTCCTCTTGGGGTTCGTGCAGGAAGCTCTTACACACTGTGCTGGGGGCGGGGGGAGCTGGTACCTACTTTGTAACTTAACCTACTGATGTGGGAAAGATGTTAGCGTTTGAAGCCCACAGCCAAGAAAGAATTTTGCAATTTTGGTGCAAAAAGTGGTTTTATTATAGCCCAGGGGCAGGACCCGGGAGCAGAAAGAGCTGCCATGGGGTCCTGAGGAGTGGCCGTTATGTACTTTCAAGTTGGGAGGGGGTCAGGGACAGCACGAGCCTCCCAGGTGTTTTGGGAACAAGGTTTCCAGGACCCTGAGGGGCAGCTACTGTTAGGAGGAGGTCATCTATTACTGTTTCATAAAAACTCGGTCATGAGACTTTAGATGTATCTCAGTGGGTCCTGTGCTTGGGGGATGGTTGCCAACGTGTATCCTGGGGGTTTGGAAATAAAGGAAGTTTCCAAAGGAATTTTTATATGTTCAAGTAGACTTACAGGGTTCTGGGGGTTTGGGTAGGATTCCCTCTTGCCTTTAGCAAAGTGTCAGCATTGAGGCAGTTGAGTCCCTAGAGGAAGGTCACTCTGCCCGTTTTAAGGACTTGTCGATGGGCTGTAGGTAGTAAGGAAATTTGATTTTTCTTCTGCTTTTGTTCCCTACATCATTCCCCCCAAACGGTTTGACCCTTCAATCGGTAAGGCTGTTGAGAGGGGGAGGTCTCATCTTCTGTAAGGTCTTCCTGCTGACCAGGGGCGTAGAGACGTCCCTCCCTAGGGGCCAACGTGGGGCACTTGGGGCTCGTATAGATATGGGAGTTATGAAGGGAGGAGGCGGCTGAGTTCGGGACAGATCACACGTGCGGGTCTTCCCGAGTTGAATGGATCATCTACGGCTGGAAGTTGTGGCAGCGAAGGAATTTCAGCGCCAGGTGGGCAGACGGGGGGGAAGACACAGAACATGACTAGAATGATTAGAAATGACTAGAATGATTAGAAAAAGAAACCTAAATATGAGCTCTCTCTCTTCTTTTTTTCAAGATTTTATTTATTTACTTGAGAGAGCGAGAGCGAGCCGAGAGCACAAGCACAGGGAGCTGCGGAGGGAGAGGGAGAGGCCGACTCCCCGCTGAGCAGGGAGCCCCACCAGGGCTCCATCCCGGGACCCCGAGATCCTGACGGGCCCAAAGGCAGACGCTCTCCCCACCCAGCCACCCAGGCGCCCCAAGAGTCCTTGGGAGGTTGACAAAAATCCTTCTCCAGGCCAGGAGTTTACCCAATCGTCAAAGGAAAGACAGGGGTCTTGAGGGTGCCCACTGAGTATTCACGTCAGCTAGAAACCCAGGAATCATTTAGTGGGAATCTGGAACGTATACACAGCGTTTTGGTTTAGTGTGAAGTCTGCGAAGCACACGCTGCACCTTGCGCAGCAGCTGAAACATCTAACATCTTTCTATTTTGTGAAACTGCTTTACGCATTTGTGTTATTTCTGTATTTAGCAGAGAAACGCTATTTTGGGTGTCATTTAGGGCTTGGACCGTGTACTTAATAAGCGCTTCCCTGTCCCAGACAACACCCTCCAGGCCCAAAGAGGGAGCAAGGATCGATGCCAGGTGATCGGACCCCGGAAACCCAGAATGCGCCCCCCATCGTCTTCAGTTGGGAAGGTGGCCTGGGTCGGTCATGGTTTTAATAATGGGTCTGCGCATCCGTGCAAAACCAAAGCCCAGAGACCTACCAGCCTGGAGGAAGCCACGGCCACAGGTTAGAGCCACATGGTCCCCAGGGGTCCCGTGAGGAGCCACTCCCCTGCTTCTGGGCCTCCATGAACTGCAGTCGGGGTTTCAAGGGCTCTTCGGTTTTGGAGAAACTTCGCCACTTCTGCACGTGCGGGCGACTGCCTGTCATGCTTCATTAGAGGTCACTGTGTCATTGGCTGACGCCTCCACTTGTGATTTTATGTCAACGGAGGTAACTTCTAGGATACATGTCACCAAGGAGTAAAACCGCCGAGAAGCCCTCTTCGTCTGAGGTGGAGCCTTCACACTACCCTAGTTAGGAGGAATCACTGGCGAGTGGGAGAGGACGGGTCTCAGGATAAGGGCAGCCCCCAGGGCATCATCCAGTGCAGCCGTAAGGGGAGTGGGGCCTGTTATGTCCACAATCCATGGTCGATCCCATGGAGCGGGGTCTGGTCTGGCTTCTAAGGGGCCATCCCCGCCAGGCAGAACTGGTCCAGGCGACCTCTGAGTTATACGATTGTTGGGGAATCAATCCCATTTTCTAGCTGTTCAAATACTCATGTGCCCATGGGGTCTTGTTATTATCCCCACAGAATAACAAGCAAAATTGGCTATACAGGAGCTATTCGGGTAATTTCTCTGAAGTTTCTCAAGGTGTCCGGCTTAGGCAAACAAACATTCCAAGACAATCAGAGCTAGGATTTCAAGTCTGCAGAGGTGTGTTACTGAAACATAATTTTTTTCACTAAAATCACTGTTATTTCCAGAGATAGCCAAATGAAGACTAATTCATTTGTAAAACAAGTTCAATTTTAAAAAAAAAAAACTTGGCCTGATTATTTACATGAGCTCAGCAAGGATAATGATCGATCATATAGATCTTTCAAAATGTGCTTTGCCGGAACTTTTTATGAGGAATCTAGATTGCACTTTTAATAGCCTCTCCAGAGGCCCAGAAGCCAAGCCAGATACTTGGTTGGCATCAGACACGACTGTAGTAGCTGTCCATCTGGGCGGATCCCTCCTCCTGAGTTTCCAATATAGCCTGAGGTTCCTGCACCTGCCAGGAAGTGACATTCTTGACTCACCTGGTGAGGCTGCTGGGAACTCTGGAAGCAAAGTATCAGGCCAACAGTTCCAAGGGGCTTTATGGCTCCAGGTTTCCGAGAGTCAGCCTTAGTTTGTCAAAGCTGTTTGGTCATATCTGAGTCTATGCACATCTCTCGAATGTGACATTTCAAAGCCTTGGTAAAATAATCAGTATTTCCAATCACATCCTGTTACAAGGAGGACATATTCTTATTGAACTCATGCAAATACTGTGATTGCCCGAGGAGAAAGAACACTTACTGAGACCTTTGGAACTTCCAGGGGTTCGGGTAGAGGGAAAAGTTAGATGCTTCACTCTGTTCACAAATGCATACTTTATCACGTTTCTGTAAGTCACAGATATCACAAGAGAAAGATCTGGAAGAGCAAACATTAGAGACCGGCAATGTTTCAGAGAGTTCAACAATGACCTTGTTCCAGAAGCCGACACTCCATATAAACAAGCCTAATGAGTCAGAGAGATTTTGTTTACAATTTTAAATCTCAGGGATGTTTGGTAAAACCTTAGAAAGTTTTAAAGCACATGCCTAAATAGGATTATGGATCATTAAAAACCTGATAAACGCCAATGGTAGAAACTGGTATTTCTGGGCAAAGAAAAGAGAAAACAATCTTGTTTATATTTTCTTTTTTAAAAATACTTATTTATTTATTTATATTTTTTATAGTTTCTTATTAAGAGCAAACCAACAATCCAAGAAAACTGTGTCTTTTGAGCAGAGGGAAAACAGACCTACAGTCTTACACCAGCGTAGTTTCAGATCCATTCATTTCAACCTTAGTCTACTCTGACCACGCGTAAAATTCCTTTCTAAAGATTTCCCTTCACAAACCTGTATCGACCACTTTTCCTTCAACAAAAATGTATTCCCTTTCCTCAGGTCTTCTTACACGTACTGAATTTCTTCCCTTAATCCCGTCAGTTTTAATCACGTGTAGCAGGATTTTAACTCTTAGAAACCTTAGTTTCCAGTGAAAACTAAGTAGTAACCAATTGTGAACTGTCCCTCCAGAATTCTTTAGATGGCAATTTTATGACTCTATTAAGCACAAAGCATGCTTTCCAACAGACCCAAATATCCGTAGTTCCTTTGCAATAAGAAGTCAAAAGTGCAAACCTATGTTCAGTAGCACCTTCTCTTATTTGGAAAAGACCTAGATGTCCGATGACTTCAATCCCAATTTATCACCGAGCAAAACTTGAAAGTTTCAGGTTCCCACAGACTTTGAAAGCTGTCTTAATTACCCATGAAAACCTTGAGACAGACAAGATTAACCATGATTTTAAGTCATCTTTTTGCTAACAAGTTGCAACAGAGATCAAGAGCTTATCTGACCTTCGGCAAACCTTGGTAGAATAATAATGAAGGACAGCGGCAGAGTGGCGGGCGGGGACAAGGACCCTGTGTCCCAACTACCTTTGTGGAAAACTACCTTTAAAAGGAAAAAGACCCCATCCTGCTGCTCTAGGCTTTCCTCGGTTTACTCAGTGCCCCGCCTTAAGTCCTCCTACAGGACTTACCACTCCTATGTGACAGAAGGGACCTGCCTTGGGTGCCCTGACTCAGGCCCAGCGTCAGCTCTCCAGCCGGCGGGATAGCTACACAAAGGGCTTGGTCTGGGGCCCCCTGCCGGCCTGCATGCCTTAGGGCACTGGCGCTCACCGCCCTCTTGGACCCCGAGGCTATTAAACACCATCCTGGAAGGACCCCACCACCCTTTCCCACCGGAACAACCTGATAGTTAGATGAGCACGTGGACAAAAACCTGATTGGGTGACAGGTGCAGGGAGGGTCAATCAGATTAAAACAGCCCACTTAAAAGTCAATGAGTTTGTTCTCCACTGTGGATTTTTCCCTGGGACCCCGGTGGAAAAATCTGGAGTGGGCGGGGTCAAGTCCCGAGGGTGCTCTTTGCTCCTCGAGAGCCAGAGGAGGGGGTGGGGGGGCCGTGGTGCCAGACAGCCGGAGGCTCTCTAGAAGCCAGTTACGCAGGATGGGCCAAGGTGGTGCAGAAACGGGGGGGGGGGGCGAGGGGTGCAGAAGAGGCCAGGTGCCCCCAGGAGGCAGAGAAAGAGGTTTCTTGGTTCCAAACCTCCTCAGCTCAGACAGACCCATGTTTGTTTCTCCCCTGACATGGACACATGCGGTCCAGGTCGGGCTGGAGAAGACAGGAAACTTCCCCGAAACAAAGGGAGTTTTGGCAGCTGCTTGGGAAACCTCTGTGGAGCCCCATCCCCAGGTCGACTCCCCACAGTTGGCTCAGACAGTTGGCTCAGACAGCCATTAGCCCTGGGAAATGAGGGAGAAGCCCCCACATCTGTCAGGAGGAGGAACAGTGACAGAGCCAACATCCCCTCCGTCAGGGGCGGCTTGTGTTTCCTCCTGATCCCATTGGGACGAGGCCTGTCTAGATCATTATCATCCTACATGTTGGGAGGGAATTTACTGGCCTGGTCACTGCCTGAACACATTCTGCAAAAGGCCCCTCAGGTCGGGGTCCTGATGTAGAGCCCAGAGGCCGGACCCCGAGTGTCTCCGTCCATGTGCCCCGCTTCCTGCACCAAAGAAGGAGCTCACAGATCCCACTGAGGCCACACAGGGCTAAGGAGCTCAGTCCCTTTCTAAATTTTGCAATCCATATTGTTTCCAGTGGGTTAAAAGGCTCCCCGAGGGAGAGTCCTTGGGAACTGGAGGAGAGAGAGAGAGAAGGTCCATTACAGAGAATAGCCCCCCGTCCGACTCCCACGTGGTATCCCACACCAGACACGGCAGAGGTTCCTGGTGTCAAAGGGACTCAACGTGTCCCTAGAATGAAATCACTATGATCACCGCTCTGCCATCAAAGGCCCCTGGAGGAGGGAGGCCAGTGTCCCTCCATGTCCCCATTGCATCCTAGGCTAGTATGGCCCGAAATATCATGCCTTGGAGGTCATCTCTTAGTCTACCTTGCCTTGAAGAACCCGCTGTTTTTAGCCCATGGAAAACACTAGAAAAGTTTTACAAGGGGAAATTACCCAATATTGTGGGTTAAGTAGTTAGAGGACATTGATGGAAAACAGTAAAGATAGAAATCCATCACTGAGTTCTGAGTGACATTCCCACACACGTGGTCTCTTCAGCCAATATCCCTAGGAAACCCCAGTTTGGTATTAGTTCAATCAGGTGCTGGGTTCTGCCGGCTCCCACCGGAGGTCCCATGGCCAGAAGCTGCTAGACCAACGATGTGGGCAGGATCACATTAGACCAATGAGAAGGAACCTCACATGGGAGTCTTAAGATGAACAGCCAAGCTAGTCACTTGGGAGGCTGTCCCATGCCCAAGACAGATGACTTTGTAGAAGGACAGGAATAGAGACAGGGCATCAAGTTTCTGGGTCTTCTTACCATTCAGGTCAGGGGACTGATTTCCAGTGAAAAGAGAGGTTTTCTCCTCCCCTCTTGGTAGAGTAGCCTTGGGCTGGCCTGACCTGACCCGGGGCTCGATCCCCGGACCCTGAGATCATGACCTGAGCCGAAGGCAGAGGCTTTAACCCACTGAGCCACCCAGGTGTCCCAAGAAAGAATTCTTGAGACGTCTTTGGTGCAAAAAGATGGTCTTATTAAAGCACAGGGACAGGACCAGGGGCAGAAAGAGCTGCACTGGGGTCCTGAGGAGTGGCCGTTATATACTTCCAAGTTGGGAGGAGCCCAACCTGGGAGCATGCGCCTCCCAGGTGTTTTGGAAGCAAGGTTTCCAGGACCCTGAGGGGGCAGCTACTGTCAGGAGGAGGTCATTTATTACTGTTCCATAAAAACTCAGTCACGAGATGATTCAGATGTACATCAGCGGGTCATACGCTTGGGGGATGGTTGCCAACGTGTGTCTTGGGGGTTTAGAGATAAAGGAAGTTTCCAAAGGAAT